>CAEFZX010008354.1:0-60217 GCA_903066825.1 Alfaro cultratus
TATGTAGTAGTAAATGTTGGAATAAACCAGTCAAAAATTCAGATACCTGCAGTAAGCATTGTTGCATTTAGTTTCTAAAGTAGCTGCAGTCATAGTGAGTTTTGGTGAGCTGCTGACAGCATACTTTACTCTGACAATAGCAAATGATGATAATTGCTACCTGTAAATCATTTTCCCTTTTTTTCCTGATGTCCAGGAGATGATGTACATCTGGAACGGCTACACAGTCATTGGAAAACACAAAGACCTGACTGAGGGCATGCTGAAAACCCTGGATGAAGCCCAGGCAACACTTGAAAGCTTTCCAAGTATGAAAAACTCTAGAGTGGCATAAAGTAATATCAGATTTAAATTAAGATCATTTTTAAAACTGATTTTCTTTTTTTTAATGGTAGCTACAATTTATCCAGTATATTTGATGCATTACCTTCTAAAGTTTAACCTTTGCATAATTTATGTTCCAACTTTAAATTCAGTTTAATGGTATTTCTATAGAGTGACATAAAATAGTGAATGATTTCACTATTTTTTACACTACTTCACTTCCACTTTGAAATCTGCAGCCAGATTTCAAAGTGGAAGGAAAGTGATACTTGATTGTTTATAAATTAAAATCGGATGAGTTCAGCATGCCTTTATAATAAGCTCCTGTGAATCAATACATTCTAATTTATCCTGCAAGACTTTTTGGCTTCATCTCTCCCAGGTTTGCCTATTTGGATGAGAACTTTTTGCCCATTCAAATGTAAATTTTCAGATTTTTGCTTGTGAAAAATCTTGAAAACCACAGATTATTTTCTTTCCATATTACACTTATTCACCAATTTGATCATTTGATTTAATCTTTCACTTAAAATCCCAATAAAACACAAAGGTTTGTGCTTGTAAGATGACAAAGTGTGAAAAAGCTTAAGACAATAAATATTTTCATAAGGCACTGTATAGATCGTTAAATAAATGACACGATGACTCATGTTGTGTTTTTGGTTCTTGGTCTTTGTCAGGGACTGAATACACCATAGACGATCAGTGTCTGTTGAGCTTGTTGAAGGGCCTTTGTCTCAAGCACCTGGGACACCGAGAGGAGGCTGAACACTACTTTACCCTCGTCCTCTGCAAGTAAGCCTCGCACACAGATAAAATATATTGCAGCCAGCAGAAATTGAGAAAAGCATGTTTTTTGTGTAACTAACCAACAGGATCTTTCTGGAAGACAATAAGCACAGAACCACACAACACAACACTTAAACTTCCATTGTTGTGTTTTGTTGTTGTTTGCAGTGAGACTCAGATAAAATATGACCACTACCTGGTTCCTAATGCTCTACTTGAGCACGGTCTGCTGTGCCTGGAGCAGGGGAGAATAGATGAAGCTATTAAACTTCTAGAAACGGCAAAGTAAGTCTTTGAAGTCACTAATTATTTACAGTAGAACCCAAATGATTCATTCCTGTGGCATATTTAGGTTCAGAGTAACCTTTTAATTTTAGCACCATGTTTCTTCTGACTGAAAGTAATATTGACATTTTGGAGCGGCCCAGCAAGAGTTCCAAATTGAAATGAATAGACTCTGTGCAGAAAGCTGAAAATTAGGGTGATGACAAGGAGGCCTTCCAACCTCAAAGACTTGGAGATCATCACCAAAGATGAATCTCCAAAATACCAATGAAAATCTGACCAACAATTATAACAAGGTTTTGATTTCTGTAATCCGGTATAGGTTTTTTCATTATTTACTCAGAAAGGCATTTCTCAATAAAATGTAACTAAAAACAGATCAATACTTTTTTAATGTAAATAAAAACAGATCAATAACACTTTTAAACAGATAAACATACTGGCTTTTGAGAGAAATCTTTCTCATTACGAATAAAATGTTTGGTTGAATTAAAAAAATTTGAAATCTAAATCTGCGAGTGGTAACAATTTTGGGCTTACCTGTACAACTCATCTACATGTAAGGAGAAATTACTTAAATTATCTATTTTTGTCACATTTAAACTGAAAATATTTTTATCCATTACATGCCTATGATTTACACAATAATATCACTTGACATATCTTAAGTTGGCTTTTTTTCCCCTGCTGCTCTGTTTTAGGCACAATTACAAAAACTACTCCATGGAATCACGGACGCACTTCCGTATCCAGGCTGCTTTGCACAAAGCTAAGGGAACCGGGGAGAACGGCGTCCATGTTCCTTCCAGTCCATAACAGGCAGAGGAGGGCACACCAGCGCAGTGACAGCTTTCTGCTTTCTGCAACCCCACAGCGCCCAACCAGCCGCAGCCCGTTTGGGCTGAAGTGTTTATTTTATTTGTTCATCAAATCTGGAGGCAATTGTTTATTTTCTTATTGTTGATTTTTGGTGTTTTGTGTGAAATTAGCGTGGACATCTGCAGCTCTGACTGGCCTTTTACTGACTTCTTCCTCTGATTTCTACATCCTCTTTTTAGAGAAATATTACATGGAGCTTCACTTGCTGATTTAACTTGAAATAGAATCGAGTTTGGAAGTGGGTCATGTGTTTATAAAATGCAGTAGTCTTCCATCATGGCTGCTCACTAAAAAAAATAAGAGTGGCAAAGAAAGTCAAATTTGTGTGATATACAAATCATATAGTGTACGAATGAACATTGCAAACGTTTTTATTTGAGTTAAGGTAAGACGTAATTATTTGTTATAAGATTCCCAAAATCTATTCATGTACATATATTTTGCTATGTATAAAAATTCAGATCCAACTTGACCAAATTTTTTAAATCCTTTTTTAATAGATTTGTGTATGTATAATTATTGGTTCACTGTGTTTTCCAGAATGAAGGAACCTTTTATTGGAAATTTCAGGGGGTGGCTTTTCAATTTGTCAAATAGTGGTTAGTAAGAATTTATTTTAGTTGACTCATTCAGTCTTTTTTTTTTTCCAGACATGAAACTGAAACTATTGGTTCTGAAAGCCTCTATTTTCTCTTTGCATAGACCAAATGACTCTCCCAAAGTCAAAAAGCCAGCAAGACTTGCAGATGTCCTTTAGATTTACCTACTGTAAGCTGCACCTTTTTACACAGATTGTCCTGTTTTAAGAGGACAGATAAACATGTCTTTTAGAAAGGCAGACTCCCTCTTTGTTGCCTCCTGGTGTGTGGGACTGGTTCCAGGGCTACTTGAGCTTGAACAAACCGCCCTTTCAAAGTGATCAGGGCTGTTTGCTTGTCCGCCTGCTGCATCCTTTTACATGTTGAAGGAAACTCTTATTCACCACAAACCACTACAGCCTTTACAGACTGTGAGAATTATCTGTTGACACCCCTATGCTGCTCTCCTTTGAGCCAACTCCTTCCTAGAACTACTTACAGAAGGAACCAAAGTTACAACCACATCCTGCTGAAGAGTGTCTATGTACAACAAATATGGTTTCTCCTCGTAGTTGATAGGTGGATGGGTTATTGCAAAAGGCTGTGCACGTCTTACAGCCTTTTATGAACTCCCATGGGGTCTGAAGAGTTGGAAAAATTATGATTTATTTCTATACAAGAGAACATAGGGATATAATTTGATTACTTGGAGTCAGTTGCAAAACGTGTTTTAATGGTGGAGGAATTGTAATCATATAAATGTAAATCCAGCCAGTTTATGGAATGTTTCCATAAAATATTAAACTTTACACAATTAGTAAAAAGTATATTTTAATTTTCCCTCTGATTTTACATATGCTGTAGATGGATACAATTCTAAACTAAAAGTTGTAGGTGTTTACACTGTATATTATATTGGGCATGGTTACCCACTGAGCAGAATGACTCATGTAAATGTTTTTGTTGTAATTTATGATGGAATTATAATGTCTTACTGAACAATCCATTCTAAACTGTCTTCTTTTTTCCATCTAAGATCACATTTGAAAGTACACAGTACGAGGAAGTATTGCTTATAGAACAAAGAGGCACAGCTTGCGTCTGTCTGCTTCTTATTTGTCTAAGAAGCGGACAAATATATTGATACTCTTGCTTAATTTATATTCTTACTGCAGTAGCATAATCTCAACTTTGAATTTTTAGCAAAATCCAACTTTTTACTTAAGCTTGTTAATGCAGTATTGGGAGAAAAAGGTTTTAACAACATGTCTGCTGTTGACTTTCAGTTAACTTCCCAACAGGTATTGAACATAGCCCTCATATTTATATGTGTGATGGTAGAAAAAGTTTGTTTTTTGCTACGACTCCCCAGTAACAGGTTGTCTGATATATAGAAAGGCTTGGTGACCCCAAAATACCACTCTTGTCCTAGATGCAGTCTTCTAATAGTGAGCTTGGGAAATGCCTCTTTATCACTGTTTTCACTGGATCCTGCCAAAATTGTTCCTCATCCAGCTTTGCAGCCAATGGCTTCTGTGTTTAATCATACTAATATCCCAGGGAAACAGAAAGTTGACAATTAGTAGTAAGAGGTTTGTAGATATTCTGATGATGGTAAAAAGTAAAGTATACAACAGAAAACATACTTAAGCTACAATTATTTTTAAATGTACCAACAATTGCCACCAGAGAATTTATTTTTAAAAATCTCCCCCACTGCATTAATTTTTCAAATTTCTCCAGCAAGAGCATTTATATTAATTATGAAGCAGAAAATTTAATCGCTACATTTAAACTCAACTATAACACCTTGGTCTGATTTTGATAGTGCGTTTGGCTTTTCAATGAGAAATTTCGCCATGACCCCCATACACGCAGATAAGAGAGGGAAATTTAAAAAATAAACATATTACGATCTCTGTCTCAATTCGACAAAAGGTATAATATTCATCCTTAAACGTTGAGGTTTTGTCACAAAGGTAAATATTGTACAAAATTTAGAATTAAGTCCCCTTATTTATTTAAAATACACGGTTTAAAGAGAGTCATTTCTTCCAATTCATAATAATAAACAGCGTATTCCAGAAAAACGACTCATTTACAGATTAAAGGTCCATGTTTATGTTTTCGACGTAAGCCAACGTGACCACACATCTGATTGGTTGTTGCCAAGACCATCGTGAACGTAAATCGTCGACTATTGGTTAGTTTTTTTTAAAGGGGCGGTGTTTGGCGTTGCTACATCACCACCTTTGTCGTTATTCAGCAGCTGCTCTCAAATTGGAAAGTCCCTCTCAAGCGGACAGCTTTCAGACAGGGAAAATGCACCTTCCTCTGTCACTTACAACAAGGGACTTGGATATTTTCTTCTCTTGGTTGGCTTAGTAGATATAAAATACTGTCAAAGCTTTTTATTTTCTGTATCTTGCGTGTAAACATTCTCGTTCGGAGTCGAAGCTGGTGTTAGCTGGCTAGCTTTTTGTGCGGCTAGCTGCTAGCTGAAGAATGTTTTGTTGTTGAACAGGCAGCCCTCCCATCGTCTGGGAGAGGATATTTCTCAGCTGTGAATGGGAAAAACGCCCCGTTGACGCTTTTCTGCTGACCTTCTCTGTTAAAGTGAGCCGTGAAACACACCGACACAGACAGGGGGGTGGAGGGGTCCAGTTTGACAGAAGAGGAAGGAGATGGGAAACTGTTTGAAATCTCCGACCTCGGATGACATATCTTTGCTACATGAATCCCAGTCGGACCGAGCCAGTTATGGAGACGGTGTTGACCTGGATCAGGAGCCACCGCCCCCTTATCAGGTAAGTTTAAACGAACCTCAACCACACACAGTATGTTAAGTGCTGAACTTCAAATAATATGTAATGATGTTTTTCAGTTTTGGACCATCTTAGAGGTCTGTCACTATGAACATACCCGTCTGTAAAGCAGCTGATGGCTGTCTTTATTTAAACAAACATCATGTGGAGCTGTATCAGCTGTTTACAGATCTAACATCACCCTTCAGGAGGAAATCCATCCCACTGACCCTGTCCCTTCACAGCATTGAAACTAATCCTCTTATCCCCAGGTCCTTTGGGCGTAGTTTTAATGAAGAAATAATTTCCTTTGCACTCATATGCAAAAGTAATTTTTATTTTTAATGAAACAAACTAATCATAAAATAAATACGTGCTTTCTTTTTATTATCTTTACATGGACAGTTCTGAACTTGCAATATTTTAGTTTTATAAAATGTTGACTCTCTCAACTGAAGTTACTCAATTCTTCATTTGTCTGACAACCTTCAGGCACCAACTTTGTTTGCCTGGTGACCTCATTTCTGTTGCCTGGTCATCTGTACATATGTAGAGCATGTTGTCACTGCAAATATGTTTGTTGTTGTTCATGTTATTATCTCTATCCATTTTGGGATGTAGCTATATTACTCAGTCAAGCCAGACCTTATCATTGGGTTTAGGATACAAATTTTTAAAGTATGTGAGACTTAATACAATGTCAGTACAGCATAAAATTGTATTATTGATATTGATCATTTGAAAGAGCGTTTCGGATGTTCAAGATAAAAGAACAAATAAAAAATGCAAAATTAAAATGTTAAAATAAAATAAAATGACATGTATGACATGCAGCGGTCTCCCACCAGACATTTCCTACCAAGCAGTGGAGCTTTCCTTAAGTTTTTGTTGGCTTATTGGTCAACCATTTTGGTTACTCTATGAAGAGTCTGGGGTTTTCAAACATCCTCCACATCTGAATAATCATAATTGTATCATTTCTGACATGTTCTGCTGTCAGTTTCTTTTTCATTTTTTCTTTTTTTTCGTTTTTGTAAGCTTGTCTGAATTTGTACTTCAAGGCCATCTCATCTCTGAGGTAACGTCAACACCTTCCTTTTTGATAAAACTTACAGATAGTGTCTAAGATTATCCTGGGTGGTGGTTTACCAATTCATACATAACAAGAACTTATTAGCCAGGTTTAAGTAAATTAACTCATGATTATTGTTCACCACCTAGTTCATTTGTTATGATCTTTTTAATAAAGTAAAAAAAAAAAAAAAAAGTAAGAGTCATGATGTCATTTAGCAGCACCGTGGAGTAGTAAATAGCACTGTTGCCCTACAGCAGTGGTTTCCAAAGATTTTCTGCACCCCCTCATATGGATTACAATAAAATCCCCCCCAAAAAAGAAAAAAAAAAATCAACTGGGCACACACATCATTCAACCAGACATAAAGCTATACACATATTTAGTTTTCAAACTCCACTGAAGTTTATTTCACACTTCAGGTTGCAACAAAACAAACTACAAACCATCTTTACAGTGAAAGACTTTTGTGTTATTATTATTTTTTTTCATTCAACCAACCCTCTTCCCTTGCACCCCCTGCAATGGCACTGCGCCCCCTAGGGGGTGCGCCCCACACTATGGGAACCAATGCCCTACCCTACAGCAAGAAGGTTTTGGATTCAAATCCCAGGCTGGTGTCTTCTTAAAGTTTGCATGTTCTCGCCGGGTCCTCCTGGTTCCTCCCATAGTCCAAACTCATTACTGTTGGGTTAATTGGTCTCTCTAATTTGAGTTTAGATGTGTGTATGATCTTGCATTTGATACACTTTAAAGACCATTTTCCTACAACATTCCTACATGTTTTAGGTGTTTCTGGTGCATGCAGGACAGGACAGTTTGAGGATCAGGTTTGTTAAACACTGGATTATGCCATAGTCCATAATCTGTTTTTTTTCTGTCCTGCTGTTTTTGCTCAACTAAGCAGTATTTTACACTATCTGGATTTCCAAAATACCCAGGTGAATTCTGTGGTGTTTATTTACACACATTTTAATAGTTTAATCAACAGAAGAAAAACTGAATGCAAGGCATCTAACTGGACTATTTTAAACTGAGGTCAGTTTTACTCCCTTTTTACCATCAAGTAAGTGCAGACTGGATTTGCTGGGTTTTTCTCTCTCCTCCTTTTAATGTTGAACAACCCACAGTATTACTGAATAATTGCCAAGTACAGAAAGTTGCCATTGTTATAATTTCATTTCATTTCTTTATTTGACCCATTCTTTGGGATTTGCATTTTAGATAATAGGAAAAAAGTGTGACTTGACTGTGTAGTTAAATATATTTGTGTTACAACACGAAATTACTGAACACACATTATGTATTTCAGGTCAGAAGTATTGACTTCAGCTCTTTGTTCCATGTCTTTCAAAGCAATGTAGATGACTTTCCCCACTAGGAGAGGCTCTGTTTGGTTTTTATCACCCACCCGTTATTATACAGGCATATCTCTCCCACTGTGTAATTAGGTCAGTCAGCTGTGGTCTGAAGAGGGATGACATAATAAACACGAGTTGTGCAGTTTTTATAACAGCCCTCTTATACAGTATTTATGTACTTTTGAAAACTTCAAAAGAACATAAATACTGGTTAGAGTTTGGCCTGGTTGAACTGGCAAAGTTTCATAAGAGGTTTTTTGAGTTAAGATCAGAAAACCTCTGATTTCAACTCTGTCAAGTATGCCAACTTTTTAATGGTGACTCAGCACCTTCACAGTGAACCCTGAAAAACTTGCACACGTTTCTCTGTGCCTAAAGTTCAGCTTAATATATTTAAGAAGAGTTTTTTGTAGTAAAGAATCAAGTATTTTCCTTGTTTTCTATTTGAAATTATTATAATTATTATATTTAGGCAGCTCCCCATTGAGCTCTTGATTCTGCCTCAAAACGTTTAGTGAATTATTTTTTCCGATATCTTACAATAATTGATTCTGAAAATCAAAAAGTAGCTTGCCTAAGCTTTAAATTTTCTTGGTATGATTCTATAACTGTGTTACTTAATTGTATAGATTGCTTTTGTGTTTGCGGCAGAGTTTTTAAAATATCAGGTGCAAAGTTGCCCTCCTTCCTTGGGAGATAATCAAATTGGAAAGCTTTCAGCCTTTGTTGGACATTTTGCCAAAAATGCATTTGGAAAACCAAACATTATCTCTGTAAATGTAGAGTTTTAAGGTTTACCCAGAATTTGATAACATATTTAACATTCAACCCCTCACATCTAGGGATGTCTAGAGCTCTTATGCACAAATGTCCTAGTCTACTCATCATAAGAAGAAACTGTAGTTGGTTTGATTTTATGTCAGAAGCAATACTGGTGTGATGGAGAAATGTGCATTATTTGTGTGACCAGCAACGTCTAGCAAGTTATAGTAGTTTGGAGAAATGGGGATTATGTTCTATGTAAACCAAGCTTTCTAATTTATGTGCTAAAAAACCATAAATTAGTTCACCTGTTTCCTAAAACAAATTCAAATTTTCAGAAAATTAAATGTGTAGGAGTTTCATTTTTGAGTGTCAAGGGTTGTGATGCAGTGTTTTTGTCTTAGCTCACTGATGTGCAATTACAAATTACTTTAGAATAGTAATTCAGATTAGCTAACTGAATAATTTCAGTGAGCTAAGACAAAAACACTGCATCACAACCCTTGACACTCAAAAATGAAACTCCTACACAAGAAATAAACCTTACGACAAAATTACATCCCACATCTAGACAAACAAACCTTAAAATGATGCTATATCCAGGGATGGTGAACTGAGTTTCAGAGTCTGACCCAAGTCACACCACAATCACAAAAAGACTTTGGACTTGACTTAGGCTCATCGTCTGGAACTCAAGTCTTTGTAACTATCTTTATCTCTTGTAATTAGGGGTAGCAGCGAGCCGTTATGTAAGCAACAGACTGCAGCTCTGACAGGTGATGCACCTCATTCGTGTGTCCTGTCAAAGGAGGGCAGGCTGCCTAATATGAGGCATTATTTGTGTGACTAGCCATTCACAGAATTTAAACAAGACTAGAAGTATGTTCAGACAATAAGGTGAATTATGTGCTTGACCTGCAACATAGTTGTGACACTAACTTTGTACGCCATTGCTCTAAAGAGAAGTGTACAGGACTTCAGACGCAGATTTAAGAATTGTGCTGACATCAGTGCCTCTCTGGTGCCAAACTCCCAGCTTGTTCCTTCAAAACTTACAGCTTCACTTTTGAGTGACCAGAGGAAGCTCAGGAATGGCTGGACTTGGTGGTTTTACAATCAAAATGTTTTCTGAAAGAGACTTCAGAGGAAGAGGATTTTCCAAGGAAAAGCCAGAAGACGGTTTTTTGCTGAACAATCACAAATATGCATAGAATCTCAAGTCATAAATCAATAAAGACAGATTTGTGTGTTAACACTGTTGAGATTGCCTGGCTACACTGCTACAGTCCAGTTGATGATCTTAGTGAAATTAAGAGCATTTTGATTCTAATTTAGTGTTTAACTGTGGTTTGACCATATCTGAGATATGTTGAGTCTCTGATACTCAAACTGAGATTGGATTATATTTTTTTAATGTTCTGATTCGTTTAAAAGAGGCACCGCTTTCATCACCACCCCTGTTTACGTTACTATAGGTTAGAAAAACTCTTTGTGGATGGTGAGAATATTGTGCTGCAGGTCAGTGACACATTTTCTGTCATAATTCAGGATTGATGTTCCAGACGAGGCCTGTGTTGCATTATTTTGTTCTCCCACCTCTATCCATTGCCCTTCATCTGACATTTGCAGCCCTCATGCAGACATTTGTAGCTTTTTATTCATGCACATTAACCTGAACTGTTCTGCCAGTTTTAGCTTGTGAATAAATAAATAAATAAATAAATAAATTCTTTCTTCATATTTACTTCATATCCTCTCAAATAATTGTCTGTATTTTATGCCCAAGTTAAGGTTTGTATCATTTAGAACAACATCTTGTATACAGAGTGTGTATCTTTGACCCAGCTTCCTAAATAGATTGTGATGTCATTGCCATTTACTGTACTGGTATTGTCTGACCTGTTATCATGTTGACAAATATTTCCTGTGACGTTAACGTCCGTGGACTTTGCGTCTGATTTGAATTATTTCCTTGTATTGTGTGCAGATGTCTGCAGTGCAGGTGTCTTGTTCAAACAATCAGACTCTGAAGTGGCCAAACTAAGATGTTGGCTGTCAGAGGTTGCAACCTCTTTATGCTTCAGTTGTTTCATCCCTTAAATGCTCACTGATATAAATTATTAGGTTGCAAGAAAATATAGTATGTCATCAAATAGATTTTATTTTTTGCAGTTGTATTTGAAAATTGAAAAAGATGTTTCAAAAACACTTCTGGATTATATTTTGGTTTTTTCCCCTTCAGGTCTTTTAGCATGTATCTATAAAATGTTTGGACATATGTGAACTTACCTCCATTGTAAGCAGATGTTCAATGTTTTACAAAAGTACAAAAACATCATTTGGAGCGGGTAATAGTGTAAACTGGAAGGATCTGCATGCTTGAACACGATTCTTGGTTAAACTAAGTCACATTTCTCAGCAGTCTTGCCCACTGGGGAAGGCTGTATCAGTGTGTTTTCCTTTCATTTTAACTGCATGCGTCTGCCCTCTTCCCGCTCACCATTAGCAGTCCGGGTCTGGCAGACTGACAGTTTCTAAATGTTGTGTGCTTGGTTCAACAGCCTACAGCGTCTTTAGCAGACTAGATCAAAATCTGCTCTTCAGCTCCATCCTTCACCTCACTCTGCCTTTCTAACTCCTCTTTGGTTACCCTGACGTCACTCAATTAGCTGTCAGCTCAGCTGACGTGCAAGGCATTAAGTGGGACAGATATGTGACAATTAAACTGCTGACCATCGCATAGTTGAGCACCCAAGCACAGCTGCTGCCCACTGTGAGGCCTTGTTTGTAGCTTTTATCCTGGTCATACTGTCAGCCTTTTTTTCTTCAATGCAAACTAAAGAAGCCGGGGGAGCAGTAGACAAGCTCAGCCAATTTTAAAAAATCTGCTGACTTGTGGTTTTCAATGCTCTGCTGCTAGAAGCTCAACTAGTACCTGGCATGTTTGTTCATCTGACTCAAAAAAAAACAAAAAAACTTCACCTCTAAAAGAGCTTTTACTATAAATAAATGCTCAATTTGCTCAAAATAGCTACAGACATTACATTAAATGGAGATTATTAATCTGTGATTGGATGTTGGGGCCTTACGATGGCATTGTGTGTTGGATCTGTAACCTGAAAAAGAAGAAGAAAACCGTCACTTCATTCAAGTGTAAGAAGAGGAAGCAAAACATGCACCATAAATAGCATCTGAGAGTTTGATTGTGTGCGAAGACGGAGGAGGAAAGGAATCGGTCCAGACCGCAAAGTCAGTTCAGTGAATGGAAAACAAGAATTAAGACACTGTGTTCAAAAATGTAGATAATCGGTTTCTAGCACAGAACACTGTGCTAGGACACATTTATCACTTTAATTTCTGTAGCATGTAAACATTACAACCACGTTGTTTGTGCATTTTATGTTAGACCATAGCTGGGTAATACATTATTGTAAAGTGGAAGGAAAAAAAGGATGCTGCATTTTTCATCCGAGCAATGCAGCATAATTTGGAGTCTTTAATATTTCTAAATAAAATGGCACCAGTTTCCCCCTGAAGTCACGTAAATAGATTCCACCTGAATGTAAATGAACCCCAGTATAACTCCAGCAGTTCTGTGGAGATTAGTGAACAAATGGCATCATAAAGACCAAGGAGCACAGCAAATTGGTTGAAGAAAAATCTGTGGAGAAGTTTAAAGCGAAGTTGGATAATAAAACAATATCTAAAACTTAGAACATCACACAGTGTTACTGTTCAACCTACTGTAAAGAGTATAGTAAGCCTACCAAAACATGGCCGCCCATCTGAACAGGCTGGCTGGCTAAGAAGAGAAATAGTGAAGAGTTCTCTGGTTTTTCTTGAAAATCTGCATATTTCAATCTCTGATGGGGAAATTTGTTGACACAATGGTTGTGAGTGTTTTATGACAATTTTGAAAATGTATAAGCTTATGTGTTTCTTGATCTATCAAATGAAGTGTCAATGAAATCAGTCTGTGGTTTTAAGCTGACAAAATGTGGAAAATGCTAAGGGGTGCGAATACTTTTGTGTGAACTGATTAGAAAATCTTTAAAGATTAAGACTTGCAGTTTGACAGTAAGCCAAATGAGGGCAGAGTCGCCACCGCTTGTTCAAGCAAGCTCTGGGGAAACGCTACCACCTTCTGACTGATTTCCACCTACTGCCTCACATTATGACTGGAAGATCTGTCTGCTGACAGCAGTGAATGAAAACATTTCACAAGTCATTACAGGGTGGTAACGGTCACGCTTACAACAAAGGCTTTGTGTTGGGTTATGAAACTAAACATTCAACTGAGTATTTTCATTCGTTTGTAAGTTCACTCTAGATATTGAGGAATTTCACACATCAATGCCTGTTTGATTTGTAGAGATATTACTGTGATTTTGGTATCGTATATTACCTAATTATACACAATGTTTATGCTTCATCTTATGCATGACCGCTGTCTGTTGCTTTATTTTTGTTGGCATTGTGAGTTTCATAAAGTGAGTAGATATTAGTAAACCAAATATATTGTCAAGTTAGTCTAACCTCCAGTGATTAAGTTTAGTTTTGGAGGCTCACTGCCAGTTTAGCCAGTCTTGGTCAGTGGTGGGGTTGTGAGCCAAGCGGAAAAGGATTGTGGCTTCTGAAGTGTGCATACAGGTTGAGGTGGAGGGATTACGGGCTACTTTGACTGGGTCTGTCTCTGAAAATTTACTGTAAATTTTTTTTAAATAGCTTGAGATTCATATTACCCAGAATGCAATATGTAAGTAAGTATATTTGTATGTTTACCTAAATATTCTTAACCTGCAAAATGTATTTTGTTTTCTCTTGTTTTTCTTAAATCCTACCGTTTTGTAATTTTCCACTGCTTAGTGCAGCATTTTGATATGCTGGTCATTTGAGTGAATGCGGTATTTGCAAGGATTGGACTGATTGGATGAAAGATATCTTTGTGTTTGGCTCATGGTTAAGTTGCAAAAGCAGAGCAGGAGGAGCACAGCAGCAGAGTGGAGAGTGCACCAGAACACACATTGAGCAAGAGTGTGTAAAATTTAAATGTACACACAACAGATTGTTCACCTAAATGTATGCGCTCAGATAAGTCTCACTGCGCTCATATAAATAAAAATTTAAAATCATATTTATGGTGGAGAATCAGACTGGAAGTGGAGATTTTAATCAAATCTACAGGAAACCTGAGTGTGTTTTAACCATTTCGCTGGAAGTGAATGTTAAAACACCCACATACCCCAGATGTATGACCCCCATGAGCTGATAAAACTTCTAATAAAACCTCAGGTAGCATGAATATTTACTACAAGTCTTTCCTTTCACTGCCCACATTTATCAAGACTGTTAGATAATTGTTGGATATATTTTAATGAGAGTCTCTGTCTGCAGGAGCAGATCCACGTGCCTGTCTACCACCCAACACCCAGCCAGGCCCGACTGGCCACTCAGCTGACTGAAGAGGAGCAGGTCCGCATCGCTCAACGCATCGGACTCATCCAGCACCTCCCGAAGGGTGTGTATGACCCAGGCCGCGATGGCTCTGAAAAGAAGATCAGAGAGTGAGTACAAACCTAACGCTGATCGGGGTAATATTCAGGTTACCAAAATGTAATAACACTGCACATCACTTTGATTAAACCAGTGTTGTACTGACACACGGTGGTGGTGGCAGGATCACCTGATGGGGATGCTTCTCTTCAGCAGGGACAGAGAATCTAGTCAGTGTGTGGGAATATGGATGGAACTTTATACAGGTCAATCCTGGAATAAGAGAGTGAGAGGATGGGAAAGGCTTGAGAAGAGGTTCTTCTTTTAGCATGATAACGACCTTAAACACACACCCCGAATGAGTATTGTTTTGGTTCATTGGCCCAGTCAAAGTCTAGACCAAAATCCAATTAAGAATCAGCTAACGACCTTCATTTAATTACTACTCACCTTTTCCTTGTGCTCTGAGAGTGTAATTCTACACCATCTATGAGCTTTAGAGGAGATGGAGATGAAAAGACTAAAAGCTGTTCTGTATGAAAGTTGTTTAATTTTTTATTTTAAAAAATGTATATTTTTTTATGAGAAATCATCTTTTATAAATATGTCATGTCAAATAGGATTGGTTTGGCTCCACCTAGTGGTTTTCCCATTATATCGTTATTGCAAAATCAGTGTTAGCAATATTCATGTTGCAAAAGACTGTGTGGATTTGGATTGTTGGCTAATATGTTTTAGGAATCCTTCACAATATTTACCAATAATATCGCCGTAACAAGATCTTCTAATATTGTGTAACCCTAGAAACCATTCTGTTGCAGTAGTTTGTCAACACAAACTCAGTTTAGTAAACATACTGGCTGTTACCGAGATTCTGTGTTCACCTCCACAGGTGTGTCATCTGCATGATGGACTTTGTTTATGGAGACCCCATCCGGTTCCTGCCCTGCATGCACATCTACCACATGGACTGTATAGACGACTGGCTGATGAGATCCTTCACTTGCCCCTCCTGCATGGAGCCTGTGGACGCAGCACTGCTCTCCTCCTACGAGACCAACTGACCGCCTCCTGGATCACACTGGAACAGCAAAATCTACCCCCACATCATATAACCTAAACCTCCTCACTGCTAACTTATATCCTGGATTAGTAAGATTGTGAAGTTTAGGTCATGACTTGAGGAGGGTTAAAAATGTTGGCTCAATTCTGTTTCTGTGCTGATATATGTACTTAAATGTGAAGGCATATAAATGACTCTGTGTTTGTGCAACATTTCCTCAGTTAGCCTGCTGGACAGGACTGTATCTGAGAAAGGACTGATGGAGTAAAGACGGTAGTGCAGACAGCTGGTGTGAAGGTAGGAATCGGAGAAGAGAACTGAAGCGTTCCAGAGCAAATGTCATGATTAAGAAGACTTTAAACATATAATGTGTGCGCATATACAAGCACACACATGCACAAGTCAGTCATTGACTTCCAGCCTCAGAAATGTGTCCACCAGAAGTGACAAGAGACATCTGACCTTCATCACTGGGCTGCATATTATGTCTCATGGACTGCTGGTAACTGATAGAGTTCATAATAAAAGCTAAAAGAGATGATCTCCAACAGTTGTGAGAACTGCAGAGTCACATTAGCTGCGAAACTGTGATGCAAAGCGGACTGGAGGTGGGATAATTTGAGATGGACGTCCAACTTAAGACTACTGATGTTTAGTGCTGAGATACCGCAGGCTTGCACTAGTCGTCTTCAGCACACATGCCTAGTTCTGTTTGTCTGTACAGATTCTTTCTGTCAAACATGACTGGTTAACGGCTTGATTGACTGTCCTGTGGTTTCGTGAAGTGTTTCTGTTTTCCAACTTAAAGGGCTTTGTTGAATCTGTGTTCACTAAGAGTGTGGACTCTTGGTGAACATGCAGTGTATGTTCTTTATTTACTAATGTGATGGATTGCTGGTAAAACTGTCCTGTCTAAAGTTTGGATTCATCCCTCAGATTATTAGTGAAAGCACAACTCAACAGCTTTCTGTTGTCTATTTTTTGTTTTTGTTTTTTCTTTTGCACATTGTAGTCAGATTAGAACAATAGAATCAACGTTTTTACAATGTGATCAACAATATCTGCTATATGAAAATCCCCATAAGAATTGTTGCATCTATAAACTGGCAGCAAATACAAGAGAAAATGTTTTGAGGCCTCATCAAAACAAAGACAAAAAATGTTTAGTAGTTTGCATTTAGGACCAGTTGTCTTTTATTTAATCATATTTTTGTTTAAATGTAATTTTCCTATGTGGCACAAATAGGCCTCAATTTTATTGAGCTGCTACATTTTTACATTTCCATTCTCAATGTCCCCCAGTTTACCTGAAAAAGCACAAAAAAATTAAATGACTATTATATTCTCCTTTCCCTGCTTGCGTAACTTGGATCATGTTTTAAATAAGAAAGCAAGTAAGCTCTCATTGAGAGTTAAAAATTATGTGTTACAGGCTTTAAGGCTCCCACCCTGAGTATTTTGGAAACCTTCATAGAAAGCTGATCAGCCATCTGTACTTTTGTTTTTTGCACAGTACTTTATATCTTTGTTGTACATATTGTCCTCCATCCGCTAGGTGGAGCTTCTTGGCCTTATACTTTACACATGTGAGAGAGACTGCTGTATGGTGTAACTTTTCATTCTTTTTTTTGGAAATAATGTGGCAACAAAGTGCCCTCTACTTCAGTTTTAGTGCAGCTGAACTGACAGAATTAGAGGTTTTCCAGCTACTTTATCTCAAGTTTTGGCCCGGGATAGGAGTCTGTATACAGACTGAAACATTTCCTTTGTCTCCACATCTTTGCACAAGATGTTGCTTAACCACAAAATGGAGTACTGTTGGACTCTGACTCATTATTTTGGTGACCTATTTGACCAAAGTCACGTGACTGAGTATTTTTAAGGTGTTTCCTTTTTAATTTCTAAAGAACAAAATGGCAAGATGTTCTCACATGTGGATGGAGTATGTATGTGTTTGTGAATGCTTGTAATAACTTTTCTTGTAAGATTAAATATGCATATGCTCTGTATTAAAAGTAAATAAAAATACAAAGAAGCACAACTGCTGGGGGCGCTTCACTGTTTTCCTAAATTTCCGTTTCACCTGTAAAACTCAACAACTTTCAGTCTTTTTTTGTTCCCCAAGCATGATGCATGTGATAGTATATACAAAGAGTTTATTTTGTATTCTCACAGTAGTCTTTACTGACTTCTCTAAATCTTCTGCTGCAAACTTTTAAGTGTTTTTTTTTTTTTCCTTCTGCAGTGGAGGTTGGTGCAATAAGCTTACATTGATGTCATTGCAATTTAGTATGTTATTGTTTTGCGTCCAAACAAGAAACAAGTGTACCTGCTAGTTCCGGGTCTTTCTGAAGTTTTTAGCAAGTGGACATTAATCCCTGGATTATTATTATTATTATTATCGCTCTGACTCTGCTGTCTGGTTAATGGTGAAAAACTTTTATGGATGATGGGCCCATGCTGTTCTCACAGGAACTTCCAGAAACTGATAGGTTTTTATTGGCAATCAATTGGGACTTGATTAGTTATCTTGTAATTGTAGTGATCCTGATTTATCATAATTTATGGAGAAATTTCTTTGTAGATGTAGACCACCTGGGTGATATTGGCATAGTTGCAAGTCAATAATCTCTTGAATGTGCTTACTTAGCAAACATTGCAGTGTTAAATGCTTATTTTGCCTGCTCTGTCTTAAATGAATCAATCAAATTTGTTTGTACAGCATATTTCAGAAAAGTTCTTTACGTCATATTAAAACGATAATTTCCTCTGCAGTGGAGATTGTGTGATTGTCAGGTAATTTGAACACATAAAGGCAAGCCCACAACAGAGGGGGAAATGAGAACATAGCAAATTTTATTTGCTCTAACTTGTTCATGTAAAGAAGGCAGACTCTCTGAAATAATTTGGTTTTATTTGGTTATAAGCGCCAGGTCCTGGTCTTCACGTTTCAAGTCTGTAAGAGAGAAAGAGACAGTGATTTATTTTAGATGTCTCAGTTTACAAACTTCAAATTACTACAATTACAAGCAGTCATGAAATATGCTTAACAGAAAACATTTGTTTCTAAGACTGCTGTAAATGCCGTCTCAGACGCAGAACAGACCACTGATAGGTCGGCCTGTAAACACTCTCCAGCCAATTAAAACCCTGAACGTGTGAGTCCACGTAAAAAAAAACAACCATCACAGAAGTCCATATATGGCTGAACTCCTCCCCCTCTTTTCCTTTTTTTCAGATGAGAAAGTTCTGCTACCTCCACAGAACAGAGGAGTCTCCTCAAGTCAGATTAAAGCAATAACCCAAAACGCGCATATTACTAGAATTAGCTCTCTAATTTGCACTTATTTCATAATTATTTCTTCTTTACCAGAAATAAACAAATGTTAAGTGAATGCAGCCGAGGTTTTACTCGAAATGAAACAGAGGCCTACAAGTTTTACTAACCATTCCAGGTCGAATTGCTTGCAAATTCTTTACTACTTTTCGCGCATTACAATATAATGTTTTCAGAAAGTTCATTCAATAATGCAGCTATTAAATGACTGGTGGAGAGAATAGGAGGCCGCAAAAACCATCATAATTCAAACAATACGAATAGACTTAACGCAACAAGAAATAGCTGTGATCTGCATGTATGGGGGAGAATCTGCGGCGCAGCGGCTATTTTGTTCTTCCAAAGGCCCCGGGGAAATGGCGCCCATGGTCATCTTATTCCCCAAATCTAAATGTTTCTGAAAACCTCGGAGCTGCGTAGGAGAGGAGCCATGCCTCGAAATATTATACACAGTGGAAGAATATCCCTCTCCCTGTGATGTGTTACTGAGGTACTGTTCTATTGACAAAAGATGCTGTATTTAGTTATTTAATTTCCATTTCGGAGAAATTAAGAATTTCTTAACTGAATTGAATTGAAAAGTGTTTGTATGTAATAAGAGCACGGTTACCAATAATTAGTTGTTTCTACGCAACTAAAATAAATGTACTGGATGTTTTGTACAATTTTCAGAGTGAGATTAAACTCCTGCAATAAAACAAGAATGCATTTTAAGGCATTTTACACATATTTACCGTGTACAAAATTATGAACAGCGCGACCTGGTCAGACTTTATCGGCTTCAGAAAATTGCTTTTGTCTTTGTGGCGAAGACTCGAAGAAGACATCTACCCATTGCAACAGGTGACACTTTTTTATTGTCGTTTTTAAAATTCTGAAAATAAAGTGATTTGAAACGTCAATTAACTGTAGGCCCCTCTTTCACAACAGCAGACTGTATTTGAGGAAAAATGAGCACAAAAATGACACAGGCGCGTCTGTTGAAGGATATTTCTTGTTTTTACAATCAGTTTGGCGTTTGGTGTCACATGATGAAGATCCGTTTTATTTCTAAAGCACTTCGGCACAAAGAAGAAGGGTGCTGTAGAAACAACAGTAGTATTTGTTCAAACAAACTTATCTATTAGAACAACCGGAAACAATGCCGCGCGCGCCTCTGCTGGAATCTTCACCTGCACGAGGAAGTGACCTCTTGTTGGGAAAAGCCCTTTTATTAAAGGTAAACGCAGGAATAGGGTGTGACACAATTGAAAGACGTCTTTCTGACTCACCAAATAGAGTAGTCTGGTCACCAAAGGTGACTTAAAATAACATTTTCATTTGCCTTATGACAACTAGACTGTTATACCACTACTACAAGAGCT
The DNA here is from genome assembly GCA_903066825.1 of Alfaro cultratus. Lineage (NCBI taxonomy): Eukaryota > Metazoa > Chordata > Actinopteri > Cyprinodontiformes > Poeciliidae > Alfaro > Alfaro cultratus. Next base: position 20,112 of record CAEFZX010008354.1, read on the forward strand.
GCTCTTCCTCTGAGGGCCCATTATAATAAACACAAATTAGCAGTAAGACCTTCCCTCACGTCACTCAGGGTCCCAGACATTGTTCAATGAAATCAGCCGTCTCTTTGCGATTGAAGTCTCGTGCCAGCCACAGCGCGGTGTGTCCCTGGTGGTTGGTCTTCCGGGGGTCCTCGGTGAGGTCCAGGAGCATCCTCACCACCTCCAGGTGCCCCTCCCTTGCGGCCAGATGCAGTGGCAGGTTGCCGAGTTCGTCCGCGAGATTCACATCCGCTCCGTGATTTACCAGCACACGCACAGTCTCCACGAAACCTTCGCGTGCGGCGTCGTGAGTCACGGTGAGATTTAGGGTCTGGTCTCGCGCGTTGGGATCAGCTCCTGCCGCGAGTAGAGCCTGCACGAGCTCGGTGTTTCCGAGCATCGCCACCTGGAAACATGAGGACAATAAAAGACGAGTGAGTCCACGTCAACTGGTCGGATGTTTCACAACTATTTTGTCAAACAGTTTTGTAAGTTGATTTAGATTTTGAACTTAAGTGTGTGAGTTTGTGTTAATTGATAATTTTGTCACATGCCTTGAGTTGAGTAAACTGCGGCTTTTAAGTTTGCACTTTAAAAAACGGGACACGAGAAACATGGAGTGCGGCACTCGAAATTAAAGTTAGTCAGCTTGATTAGCAAATCGCGTATAGGAATTCCGTTACTTTCTTCGACCCAAAGCACGTCGTTGAAAATTAAATAAATACTGAGAACTGAGTATTTCTTATGTTTTAATTTCTAATGTAAACTTTTTCCTGCAACATTTGGGTGCCAGTATTGAATGTGGATTCAACTGACTTAAACAACAAAGATAGATCATATATTAAAATTAACGTAAAACGACACTTGTAGTAAAAGACAAAGGGCTACTTTCGTTGGAGGAAGGACTCTCCAGAATTTCTTCAATCGTTAGATGAAGGCTGAGAACTGTAGTCAACTTCACAACTTTTCAGACCCAGACCTCCAACATGTTTTTCTCCTGTTATTGGAGACTTTGGTGACAACATTCTGCAGTACCTGGGGTGAGGAAGCTCACTGCCGTGAGCCCCTCCCGGTTCACAAACAGCATGAAAGCAGTAACCTTGTGCAGAAAGCTCTGTCTTACTACAGAGAGGATATGGACTATAGCAGATGTGCTCAAGTCCAGTCCTCGAGAGCTACCGTCCTGCAACTTTTAGATGCAGCCTTACTCCAACAGCCGGAGATCAGCTCTGAACAGGCCTGGTAACGAGCCATTCATTTGATTCAGGTGTGTTGGAGCAGGGATGCATCTGAAAGTTGCAGGATGGTAGCGCTCGAGGACTGGACTTGAGCACCCCCGGACCATAGGCATATATTTATGTGTCCCTTCTTGTGTATATGTCCAGATTTGAGGTCATGACAGTATTTTTTATGTTGTTATAGTTTTTGAATATGCCAGTAATTTTCTTTGGCTATAGAGCCCTATAGTTATTGTGCTTCCTTTGTTTATTTGATATTGTGAAATATCCCCATTCTTTAATTCATTCCACATTTGCCTGGAAAATGGGGAATGACTGGGGATGCCTTTCTCTCCCCGTTCCCTCAGCCACTGTGGCTCAACAAGTGGAAAAACACAGGCCTCCTGTTAGAGGTGCAGTTTTACCATGCTCACCCAGCCACAGTATCTGTGCTCGCCCAGTGTCTGTGGCTGGGTGAGCACACAGCTACTCTACTGTGCGCTCTACCCCCACACAGTAGAGTGTGTGGTAGAGCACACACACAGAGCTGTGATCTACAGCCACAACTACTATAGTTGTTTTTCTACCAGTAGCTGGTAGAAACATTTTTTTATTTTCACCCCTAAATAAAAAAGGGATGGAAACCATTGCAAAGTCCGTATAAAGGTAGAAAGAAATATAGTGGGTGCATGTGTGAAAATAGTTTAATGTTTACTTGTTGAACATGAAAAAATAAAGATTTAAACATATGTTATTAATGGCAGTGCAAATTTTCCCTGTGAATCTAGCTCTCATTTAATCTGGAGCATGGTAAGACTTCACCTCTAACACAAGGCCTGTATTTTTCCACTGAGAAACAACTTCCTACTTTCTCTCTATTTGCACTTCATCTCAAAAATGTTTTAGTGCTGACGTTTTTTATCCAAAAAAAAAAATGTAATAAATAACAAAATCATTCTCTCTCTCTTTGTTATGACTGAGTTCACAAGTGAAAAAAACCCTGCTAATTACTTTAGGTTAGACACTTTTAATTTGTAATATACAACATAGTTAATATGGAATAAATATAACTCCAGCACACTGTTAAAAAAACAACAACAACATAGCTTACTTTTGAACATAGAGAGAAAAGGCAGGAAATGACAGTTAAATCAATACTGTGCAGTGTCTGCTGGACCCTTTAGAAATGGTATGGCACGTTTCAACAAGAGATTGAGTAGCTTTAACTCTTTCAAGTGTTAAAACCACCCTCTCTTGTTAAAATAACTCTGAAAGAGTTAAATTTACACAAATTAAATACTCAGCACCATGTTGATTTAATGCTGCCAATTTTACTAAATAGGAGAAAGTGCCAGACCTGCAGAGGAGTCCTGTGAAACTCATTCAGTCCATTAACATCAGCTCCAGCTTGCAATAAATCCAACACCTCTTCCAGCTTCCCACACGCTGAGGCATTACAGAGCAGGTCTGATCGACACGCCATCTTGATACAACAAAGAAAAAATGTCTGTCTTTCTGGTCCCATCAACCTTGAGGCCCCTCCTCTCCTCTTCTTCTTGCCCTTCTCTCCCTGCTGCTCCGATTACCTCAAAATGGCATATTTTTGTGTAAAAAAAGGTTGAAACAATTTTAGGTGTTTGTTATTATTATTTCTTTTCTTATATAATTTCAATCATCCAAAGCTACATCCATTCTTCATCACACGTCATACAATTACAAACTATGAATTGGTGTAATTAACATTTTTACTTAATCTCACAGTATACCTAGAAACTTATAGTATTTTAGAACATAAATATCATATTTTTAACATGAAAATAAAAGGCAGAAGGCAACACAATGTTTGGTAGTGCACCACTCAGCAATCTATACATGTAAAAAATAAGCCACAACCTTCTAAGTGTTTTTGTTTTTCTTCTTTTCTTCCATAAACTGTATATCTATGTATAATATTAATTTGTTTCACCCACATTCATGTCTTAAAATGTCTGCCAAAAGTTGATAGACTCTTCCTGGATACATGTGCAGACAGACAGTGCTTTATTTGTATTTTTCTCAAATGCTAAATCTCTAAAAATTTGCCTAAGATGAATACTTTAAATATATATATTTTTTTCTTTAGCCTATATAAATCCATGTTCAAATTTTGAAGGCGTTGCTCATTTATCTTTGGAGCCACACCTGTTGGAGATGAGTTTACCACACTACAATAAATATGCTCTTTTTTATGTAAAAAATAAAAATATAAAATGGGTTTAAAAAGAAATAAAAGTACAAACGCAACGAAAAAAGTGTGTAACTTACTTGAAATGAGGTTGGAATCGCAGCACATGTCTTCTTCTTATTCGGAAACTTTAGAGACTTCTTACAGTAAGCAAGCTAGTCAGTCAAACATGGGGGGGGGGGAAACAATAATCATAAACTGAATTAAAATCAAAGACTTGACAAAGCAATCCTGCACCATACTGTCATTAACAAACGGCTGATGTCCCATTTCTTAAAACAATCAGATGGAATAAAGACACAACCAGGCATCATCAGGCACAACCAGCGGTGCAGGTTGGATCCAAATATCGCTGAATCATAGAGAAACGTCTCGTTTCCAGAGATTACAGCGCGGATGAACACAACCCGAACGAACAATTGCAATATTAATACTTATGGTAGAAATATAAATACCCTGTGATACAAAAACGGTGTATTTTAGGTTCAAAGCGAGGAAGAATAAAGTGCGCCTTTTTGTTTGACTTCAAAGACAAGTTAACGTTCAGGCGCTTTGTTTTAAAAACCATGAAGTTGGCCTGATTGGGCGCAGCCTCGCTGCAAGACAAAAAGAAGAAGGAGAATTCACCCAGAGGAGCGACTGGGAGGTGTGGCCTGCGCGCATGCTCAAACTGGACCACCCGTCCTGACGCACTTCAATCATGTGACTGATATTAGCCAAACACAGCGGTGCCCTCCGCAGGACACGATTAAAAATGCTCTTAACTAGGATTCTGAATAAAGTCGGCGTATATGTATAATATGCTATGATAGCTGTCAAGGACCTCTCAGAGTTTAGGAGTAATTTTTGCTCAAAACTCTAACATATCGTGGTGTCTCTCTCCTCTTTGTCCTCATCCCTTCATCTCTTCCCTTTGCCCGCTACGTTACAGGAAAGCTCTGCCGTCCCCGCTTCCTCATCCTCCAACCAGATCATCCGCCGGCGAACTGTGAAGGAGCGAGCTGACGTCCACAGACGTGGCGGGTCACGAACTTGATGGGAGAATAAAATCCGGAACACATTTCAAATTCAAACTTTACTGAATATGCACCGAAAGCAAGGAAGCGACACCCGTATTTTAATGTTCACGTTCAAGTTTACTTAATTACAAAGCACGTTTAATAATTCGCAAATGTGCTGCAGAGAAGTAATAACGACAGTAAAAGCAAAAATAGCCCTAAACAGTAAAGAGCATCCCCGCCCCTCCTCCCGCACACACACTCACCCACCCACACACTCACCCACACACACACTTTCTTACTCTTCTCTCTTTTCACAAAATGACTTTCCGCAGCAAGCAGAAAGTCTCCACATTCATCCTTTTTCAAATGAAAAAGCCCCCAACAATCCGGGGTTTTGTTATTTTCTGCCTTTTATCTTTATATATTTTTACAAAGTGTGACACAAAAGTAGCATTATTTTGGGGCACACTTTTTTTCTTTTTAATTGTGCCATTTTCAGTCCAGGTCTTCAGGGCTCCAAATAGGCTGCTTAAAACATGATTAAAATCGACAGACTGGACTGTGCTTCCTTTCATTAATTGTGAAAAAAGTTAATTTAAGTCATTTTGGGACTTTATCAATGAAGGTTAAGATATAGCCAGTTCCTGAAATGGTTGCAAAAAAAATAGTCTGCCCACACAAATGGGCACTTCTCTCTTTTTATATATATTATTGCTTAAAAATAACCACCAGCTACATGAATGGGTGACTTCTGTATGAATGGGGAATTATGACTCTAAACATTTTCTTGTGTGTGTGTGTGAGCAGACTATACCAATGAAATTATTTCAGATATGTAAGCCTGCATCCACTTTGCTATTCATAGATCCCCTTTGTTTGCTACTCAAAATATTGTCCTCCAGTAAGTATGAGGAGAAGATAACTGGAAAACACTCTGTTACCAACAAATGAATCTGCAAGGGTGGCTTAATAAGATCTTGGGATGAAGATGAAGTAGAAAGCTTTTATAATGTGGTAACCGACTAATTCAAAACAAGAAACTCATAAAAATGCAACAAAACAAAAGTATGAGCCTTTTATACCTATTTCCTTTGTGGAGAGTAAATAAGGAAGCAGTTACTCATTACTTCCAATTTTTAGTTTCGAAATCAAAGGCCTTCAGTTTGTCTCATTTAGATTCAAGTTTATTTTGCTGATGTTGACATTTAACAACTTAAAATGAAGTGGACTTCTGATGGACATAATGATCTTCATGTAAAGGGTGATATGTATACATTTAATAAACTATAAAAATGCTTATTTTCAGTGGCAAATGATCGTGTGCAGTGACATATCAGTCTGCAAACTAGTGTCTTAGAGGGTTCCTTACCTCGCCTTTACCAAGAGTTTTACATTTAGAGATGTATCCTTCAACAAACTAATCTAGGAAGTAACTTAATATCAATCTAGACTGCATAATAGTGGTGATAGTGATTATCCATAAGATATATATAAAAAACTAACAAAGAAATGCTGTTTGACATTCCTGTCAAATATTAGCAGACAGGAATGTTGTAATCACCTGCATGTGTTTCTGTTAAAGCTAAAGATAAGGGTCAGTTCGACTGCACAACTTTGGTGAAATACCCACACGTACGCACACACAGCTCTGACATTTCTTATAATCTCAGCAGAGGAAGTCACTTTCACAATTCATCTTTCCTGTTGAATTCACAAGAAGTAAAGTTTCTCTACTAAAAGCTAAAAGGCAATTGTCAGTGAACCTAATTCTTCCCTAACGGAATATGTTGCATTATGTATTTTATTAATGGAAAACATGAAATATTGACAGCGATATTTGGACCCATCAAGTGACAATCGTACCTGATGATGATTCTTTTCTCATTTGTTTATAGCATTGTTGCAATAGCAACAGACGCATACTGAAAGCTTCAATCTGTGGAGACAACAGAAAATTATGAACACGGTCTTGAGTGGGGAATAGGGTTTCATTGGTTCACGTCCAGTCTTCTGCTTTCAGAAGAAAGCAGAAGACTGGTTTATCTGACGAGACGTCGTCTATATCGTCGGAGAAGATATAGACATAATGAGTCTGTAGTGCTCATTATAATCATGTTGCAAATGACGTTTTGCATATAGAGCACTACATTATGCTCATTGTATAGCAATTATAGTCACAATGAGCACTACAGACTCATTATGTATAGTCCAATCCAGTCATGAGTGGACTATAAATCCAATCATGACTGGATTTATAGTCATGAGTCTACAAATCCACAGCAGGATTTGTTTTAAACTTTCTAAGATGTAAAAAAAATTTACCTCTTGCTTTAATTTGGAAAACACACATTTACAGTTGTGTTTATATATTTTAATCCATGTGTAAATGCCAGAATGTTTCTGACAACAAACTCCACGTCTTGATCTTCACTGACCTTTTCTTAAGTCTGTAATGGAGGGAAAGAGAGAATAAAAAACTGAATTAGATCATAAAACAAACGTTTACAAACTATATTGTAATGCAGTGAGAAATACGGGAAACATACGTCATTCATATCATGAAAAAAGAAGAATGTTTTGCTTTTTTGTTGCTTATTGGGGAAAATAGGACACTGGAGATGTTTAATGGGAATGACATTGAGATCTAGATCTGACTAAACTGTTCATTATCTTAATCCCTGCATTGCGACGTCGTGCACTGTTTGCTTTTAACAGAACAGCACTACAGAGATCAGTTTGGAAAAAGAAAAGTTCAATTATCAGGCGGGGCGAGGAGATGCGGGAAGCATCTTGCAAACTTTTTAAAAGTTTAATATATAAATATGTTTTAGCGCAACATTTAATATGGCATCACGTTATGCATTTAGATTTAGACCTTATATGAATCTGTTGTCTGGCAACAATCTGCACATGACGCTTTTAGATTACAAATATCTCACCCGTAAATGGCGGCCACTTACGTTGATAATCACAGCCTAAAAAATACATTATCTTATCTTCCAGAATTAAGATAATTCAACACATTCTGACACCCTACTCGTCATATATTGACGCGTACTGACCAAGCGTCACATCCGAACGGGGTACCCCAAGCGTCAACACGTGACGATGACGGAATGACCAAGCGTCAATATATGACGAGTAGGGAGTGAGAATGGGTTGGATAATTATATTCTCTCCCAAGTTTCCATTAAGAAAAAAAAAAAAAACAACTCTTTGCATGCGTGTACAAGTTTGGTGCGTACATTGTTTATATGTACATAAAAGTAATGCAACAAATAAATCGCAGATTTCTGCCCAGGTCCCTCTTGCAAATGAGATGTGGATGTCAATGTTTTTTTGTTTTTTTTGTGTGTGTGTGGTGTGTGTGTGTGTGTGTGTGTGTGTTTTATATACCTGATTTAATAAATTAAAGAAAACATACCGCTCGCATTAGTAAATGTCCAGTTCATTAAATTTATTGCATTTCTTTGAAGCCAGAAAGCAGCGCAATAATCAAGAGGTGCAGGTTCACCGTTTCTAACCTTTACAATGTTGGTCACTTTAAGAGTCGGGGGGACAAAAACGAGCTGACCACTAGACGCTGCTTACAGGCTGGTTCAGGATCTCACAGCGAGTTTCGTACTTTGGCGACCAGCGATAAAGAAATATTCTACCTCAAGTTTTAATAATAATTTCAGATTTTTCTGTCATTTGACCCAAACAAGGATCAGAGCCACAAGTATCATTAAACACTAAGTAGTAGTCGGTCAAAAATGATCTTACATTTCCCAAAATAAATTAGTTCAAAACGGATCGCCAGACACATTGATGCTCATTTGTGACGGCCATTTTTTGTAGTATAAAATTATTTACTTTTCAAATTAAGGTTAATACTTTTTTTTTTTCTTTTTTAAATCCGCATTTGTGACATACAAAGAACGACTGATGTAACTAATTTTATTGCAGCATCCCCACAGTGTGTGGTCAGTGAGTAGCTTCACAGTGCTCAAAGTCTCGGCAGGGCCGGCTCCAGACGAGTTTAACAAGGGCTTATTTTTGGGAGGGCAAAAATTAATATACAATAATAATATTACTCAAGTAAAAGAAAAGGTAAACTAATAGTAGTTTTACTGCCCTGTACAAACAGCTTCCGGGGGGTGGGGTGGGGGTGGGGGGGCACAGCTGACGCCAATGCCCGCCCATGCCACCGGGCCTGAGTCCGGATACATTTAAAATCACAAGCATCAAGTTTAGACCTGCCCTTGACAATCCCGTTTCACTGCACCAGTCACACCCAAACGACACAGCCATCTTGAACAAAGAACTACTGTAGTACTGTCATTTGTAAAATGATCATTTTACAATGATCATTTTACAATGATCGCCATTGTAAAATGAAAAAATAAATACATTTAAAAACAAAAAGCCACTCAGTGCATACTGAAGAAAGAAAGCACATGCAGAACAGCAATTAAGAAACCACTAACATAAATCTGGCATAATTTCTCAAGGCCGCCCAGATTTTCTCCCCACTCAAATACCCCAGCACCAGAAATCACACCCATCTACTATGAGCTGCTGCTCATGACACCTTACAAGTGTCTGTGGGTTTCAATCTGCGTTTCAGACAGGCCAAACTGTGTGAACAAGACGAGCTGCAGTGTTTGCAGTCATAAAAGACTTTTTTTTAATACAGCATTATATTTATATATATAAAAACTAAAAGCAAGAGAGACCGTGTTTAATGTATAACCAGATCAAGAAGAGGTGCACACACCACCTAACACAGCGAAACGAGAGACCCTATTTAAAACTGAGCTTAATGTATAATCCAGTATCAACTTTCCAGAAGCAGGAAGGGGGGGCGGCAGTTGGAAAAGGAGGTCAGTTGTGACCAGAGAAAATATCCTGTCAGGACTTTTAACAGAATCCAAGTTCCTCTTCAAATATTTAATCTTGACTCAGTGGGTTCATGCATTGAGGCAGTGGTGATAAAATGTTACACCGTTTTGCAGCCGCAGCGAAGTTCGATCAGGGACATTTCCTGCTTATTCCGTTACGTAAAGCTTATTTTTCTAGCATCGTTTCGTGCTTCACTGTCTTATAAATCAAAGGTGGATCTTCGCTGGTACATTTGAGACACTCATTCTCGATACTTTAAAGCTGCCTAACAATGAAGGACAAATAGAAATGTTAAAAATATTCTTACAATAACAATTTGGAAAACTTTTCTAACGCACTTTTATTAAGTGTCGTTTATGTAGCTGGTAAAATCGATGTTTTACTTTTTAAATATGCCAGGAGCAACAGTGTGAAACATCAAAATCAACAAAGTACTCAGCAGAGGCCACAATTTACATACAATTGAGATTTTTGCGTTGTTTGTTTTTATGTTTCTTTATCGATTTTTAAAATTGATTTTACTGGTTCCTTTATTTTGCATTACTATTCGACTAAACCGCGCTCGTTGCTTTTAAAACCGCCTTCATCAAAGTGAAATGGACTGAAGTCTCATAGGTTCAAAGCTTTTCTTTTTAAAATAATGTGTCAAGAAACCGCAATAAGCTGTTCACATGAATAACTTTACAGAATATCGGTGGATCTTTTTTCCGTTTCCCTTTTAAAAGTACTGTTTTTATTGTAAAGTAAAGTTCAAATAAATACACTATTTTTTAAAGCCATGACGCCTCCGCTCGACAGCATCCTAAAAGGTTTTGGTCCAGATCACTCATTCGGGAACAGGAAGGCTCTTACAAGGCATAAGACAAACTTTCTCCAGCTTTTTAGACGCCTTTACCCCCCTGGAGTCCTGCGACAGCACCGTAGGGTTTTCTTCTTGACCCTCTGAGGATCGGCTGTGTTCTCCAGATGCAGCTTGACCACCACCGGATGTTCCTCCCCCGCGGTCAGGTGCAGCTGCAGGTTTCCCTTTTGGCACCCGCTTCGGATGTTATCATCCCATAGAATGGCGATTATCAGTGGTTATCAGCCCCATTGAATGGCCTCAGTTGGTCCCCGCTCTGCCTGCTAGCCGGCTGTTATCAACCATTCTATCATCCGAAGCGGGTGCTTTTGGTCACTGACGTCAACCCACTTGTCAATCAGCACGCTGCACAGCTCTGGAAAAAAAAAAACATTAAGAGACCACTGCAAAACTACCAGTTCTCAGATTTTACTCGTTTGAGTAAAATGAAGTTGTTTTTTTTTTTGTTTTTTTTTTAATTCTATGAACTACTGCCAACGTAATTCCGAGCAAAAAAAAAAAAGTTGTATTTGCAGAAAATAAGAAATGGTTAGAAAAACGAAAAAGATGACGTGCTTTCAGACGTCAAAAAATGCAAAGAAAACAAAGTTCATGTTCATTTAGAAACAACAATACTAATGTTTTAACTCAAGAAGAGTTCAAAAATCAGCATTTGGTGGAATATTTAATCACAGCAGTGACCTTATGCCAATGGAATGGCTGTCATACAAGTAGAGATGCTGATTTTTTGGGAAAACTGTGCAGTGGTTTCTTAATGTTTTCCAGAGTTCGGGATTGCGGCGGCGTGGTGAGGCACGGTGAGCCTGTGGACCCCGTCGCGCGAGTTGGGGGCAGCTCCTGCCGCGTGGGGCGCCTTGACCAGTGCGCTGTGCTCCAGCCTTTCCACCTGGACACAAAGAAAAAATTAAAACACATAGATAAACATTAGACTACTTTTGCTAAAAACAAACGACAAAAAAAAGTTCGATAAAGGCACCAGATGTGCCCTCAGGACCGACTTTGGGCACATCTGGTCACGCATATTTATCTGATCATATGATTTCAATCACTTTATCATAAAGTCGCAGAGCGTCTGCATTACAGACACTATCATGACCCGTATTTCACTGCCAACAAGTACTTTCAAATCTGCATATGAGTGTTAGCTACCGGTATGAATGAGTAAAATCGTTTTTGTGGTTTATAGTTTCCTGTGAGCTACTTTCCTCTTTTTTTCATCCGGGCTCGGGCCCTCTAGACCCAAACCCCTTCCACGAACTCGTGTGTTCCTCAACAAGAAGTTACTTAAAAAAATAATCCTTAGCAGTTTTGAACATAATCATTGTTTGTTGGATGATCTAAATTTATATTGGAGGTGGTACCTTATTTTGCAGTGCATTAGTAATTCATTTATGACTTTTAAAGTCATAAAAATTTTTTCCATACAACAACAACAAAAAAAAGCTCTGTATTTTAGAATGGATCAATTCAAACTTAATGTATTCTTATTTGTTTTTACAGTGATAACGTCCTGGTTCATTTAGCTGAAATACTTTGTGTTTTATGGCATGTACATTTCGTATTAACCCTTTATTACATTTGATTAGCTCATCTGCAGCATCACACTCCGTCTCAAAATAATTTCTTTACATAGCTACTCAGATGAATCTGAAAAAATATATTCAATTTAAGAGATGCACGTACATACATTCATTTGAATTTAGTAAATTGAAATAAACTGATTTAAAGACGTCTATCTTTTTTTCAAACTGGTATAAAAAAAATAGGTTTAATGCTGAACAAAAAGAGAAATGTCTCTTATATTGCAGCAGAAACGCAGGACGCAGTGATTCAAAGTTTTCAGCAGGCCCCAAGAAGACACACACACGCACACACACACACACACACACCCACGCACACATGTAAGCATAATTATATTATAAAAATAATTATCATCATTAAAAATGAACCACACTGTTGGTTTTTGCAAACACCTGAAAGGGTTTACTACCGTCACATAAAACACTTTTAAGACATTAACTATAGTGGAGAGACAATAGCTGTCCAAACCTTTATTCCCAAACCAGCCGCGCGGAAAAACATTCCCTTTGGATCCAATAACTGAATTAGAAACACACGTGTTTCTATGTTAGTGTTTTAACAGTATAACATATACGACTGAGAAGATTAGGCTACGTTTCATCTTTTTTGGATGGAAAGAAAGACGTCAAGGACAGTGGATGTCCAGTTTCCTTCTTCTTAAGCATTTAGGATTTCCATGTCCTGATTGACGCAAAGTCATTCAAATGGCTGCTTGCGTGATTCGAGTCAAATAACAACACAAAAATATTCACTCAGGACTTTTGGCCTTCAAATGTTTTCACTGTATGTTTTTATAGGTTTTATGTCCAACTTATAGACGCAATAACGCCACACCATAACACAAAACAAACAGATTTCACCTCAAATGACCCTTGAACGGCAGCACATGCGTCCCTGCCCAATAAATTGGGAAATATTGTGACTCTACATTTAAGTAGCTAAATGTCAAACATTATAAACATGCGAAAGCAAAAACAAACAAACAAATAAACAACAACAACAAAAAAAAACAACCACCCGGCTGGCTTAGCTGACAGAAAAAAAGCTGCACCGATCAGCAGCCAGCATGATGTCATTAACCGTCACTTCCCGCTCGTTTTCAAAACAGTAATCACAATAGAGAGATCCTGTTTCTTACTGTGTTGTACATCATCATGTGAGATCTTCACTTTAGGACGACGATATTTGCTGAGTCGTAGCGAGGTTTCTCTTTCATTTCCAAAGATGACTCGTCCGGGCCTCAGATGATCCTTTCACATCGTCATCATACTGAATATCTATAATAATATTATTATTATTGCTCAGATCCCCGCTGAAGAAGTGAGCCTCTGTCAAACGTTTAGATGCGTTTGAAACTGTCACCAAAATAGGCTCAGATGGCCTGATTGGGCAGAGCAAATTTAAATAGGAGGAGTCATAACTGAAAACTATCCAAAAAAAGAGAAAGAAACTGGGAAAAGAAACCATCTTGACGCTACGTGACTGTGTGGATTTCAGCAAATGGAGGGTCACGGGCCCCTCAGCATGCGCATGCGAAGTTTCATCAACTCCTCATTCATCACATGGTATAAATAAGCTAAACATGTACTGCGGTGACGTTGAGCTCTTTTCTCCTTTCTGTTTCTGTTTTAACGTTGCCCTCTTGTGGCCACATGTGGTATTACCCCCCTCCAAAATCTGTTTTATGTTATATTTATAAAATCTATATATAGAGAGTCTGTAAACAAAAAAGTGTTGCATCTTACTAATGTTACTCAATTGGATTTAGGTCCTTAGTTTGACGGGGTAATTCTGACATATGAAAATGCTTTGATCATTATAGCTTTGGCTGAATGTTTAGGGTTATGGAAGGTGCACCACTGCCTCAGTCTCCTTTGCAGCCTCCAAAAGGCTTTCCTCCAGTCCATCTTCCCATTAACTCTAAGCATTAATATCGGTGTGAAAATGGACCCCAACCAAAAACTTAATTTGTTTGTCAACACTGTGATTAAATATTATAAGGCACCTGTCAGAAATCAAGCCCCTCCGGTCTGGATGCCACTCAGACAGTCATCCATGCTTTTATCACCTCACGCATGGATTATTGCAAAGACTTTTGACTGGAATTATCTAAGTTTCCCTCTCACACCTACAGTTGATATAAAAGCTACTACATATCACGGGCAAATGAGGACACATTACTCTATCCTAACTTCTTCTTCAGCTGTGAATCCACTTCAAAATTATTTTAATTAAGTCTTTTATAGGGTGTATCCCAACTTATTTGTTTGAGTTACTTCACCCTGACAAGCCATTGCATGCTTGTGTCTAGTGACCCAATACTTTCGTTTTGATGGTCTCAAAAGTATTTTTTGAGAAATAAAGCCATGAATTACAGAGACTTTGCTGTTTTGGATCCTAAAAAGTAGGATGAGCTGCAGTTGTAGGTTATGAAGGCTCTGTCTCTTGCTGTTATTAAAACTCAATTTAAAAGCACACATTTTCTTCTTGGTTTCAATCCAGTATGAGTTGTTATCTGTGTCTTCTTCTTTTACCCTTTATATGTATTTTTGCTGTGGTTAAATTTTCTGTGACTCCTCTGTGGAAACTTAGATCTGCTTTTTGTTCTATGGTATGGTGGGTTGGTTTGGGTTAATCAAATCCAACAAATTCAACCATCTACTGAAAACAGATTTTTATTATGTATTACTGATATTCAAATTTGCTTTGTGATCTGAAACAAGTGAGACAAAACAAAAAAAAAAAGAAAGAAAAGCAGATAAATGTGTTTGCTAGCAAACACATTTTTACAGCACAGTGAACCTGTCTTTCACCTTCCCCATAGCTGTGCATACTGTGGATACTTTTCCATGTTGAAGGACACACTTTGACTCATGAGAATGTGACAAAGAGTAGGAAGTTAAACCGGTCTAAAATTGACTTAGTATGTTTCCCTTCCATTTGTATGAGGCTTTGCAGATAAGGAGAGAAAAGGAAAGGAAGAAGTGACTTATTGTTTAATAAGTTCAGAAAAAAAACAAGCATGTGTAACTTTATGTATTAAAAGTTGTTTAAACTTATTGCTTATCCTGCTTTCACATGTGAGTTGAAATTTTATATTTTCATACCATACAAGATTATGTTAACTTACACAGTTCAGCACATATTTTCTATATATATGCAGCCCTTTTTGTGGTCCCATTTCAAATGTGTTTGAATTCAGGATTGTCCAATCAGGATTAGACAACCCTGAGTGTCCAATCAGGACTTTTGTCTTGTATATTGCTCTTCATCATACTTTTCAAGAATGAAGGCCATTAAATGCAGCTTGTTTTCTTATACTAGAACAGGCTTGAGCTTTTACGACTTGTACAGCTCATACCGCAATAAAACAGAAACCGATTATGGTTGATTTAATTGAGGGGGGAAAGCACAGCTTGAAGAAAACGTCTATTCATACCATTTGTCCTGCATTCCTTTGAACCTACAGCAGGCAGCAGGGTCATCATTTTAGGGATATTTCAAGATTGTTTATAGGCGTTGGCTTTTACCAATGTTTAGTGAGTCGTAGACATATTTATCTAATTAATGGTGGTCATGATTTAGTAAAGCAGAACAGAAGGCTATGAAAGCCTTCTGTTGCCTTAGGTTGAAATATAAAGGACTCTTCTTTATTGTGTGAAAAAAAGTACAATATCCACTGTAAGCATTAGTTTCATAGGTTTTATATGGTAAAAAGAAATCAAAATGTGTTATTTTTTAATTATGTTATCTATTTCTATCACCCTTTGGTCATTTGTATTGCCCATAACTTATACTTTTTTCCACTCTTGAGTAATTTCTTTTACTTGTGTGAAATATGTTTAAGTACGTTCCTCTATTCATCCCAGGTTGCTGTGATGAACAACCAGGATTATATTATTAGTCGTATTAGTATTTTATATGCACACACACTTATGTTTACATATGAAGGTTATTTAAGGAATGGTACTGAATAAACAGTTTGTTTGGGAGGGTGAAGAACCTTCTCTTTTATCTTTGGTTTGAGCAACATAATTCGAATCATGGGAAAGACCCGAAATTCCCATGATTTATTTCAAGCAGTCTCCAGAACGTTTTACGACAGTCGAAATCACTTTACGCCAGCCGTAAAGCAATGGGCTAGCTGACAATAATGATTTGAGATAACCGGGCACTGTAACGTAACTTTACTGAACTTTGTCTGTTTTGAGGGTGTTAACTCCACGTTCACTTTAATATCTACAAACAACTAACATCACACTGACAGCCGCCTCTAAGTATCCATTGTTATCTGTACTCAGCGTCTGTCTGTGAGCCAGTGGAGAGGTATTGCTTTTAGCCAGTCATTGCTATGGCCTCCGACAGCGGCGAAAGCAACATGGATCGAGAAATGATCCTGGCCGACTTTCAGGTGGGTCCCCGTTTGTATGTTTGTCTGTGGCATTGTTTACAGCTGGGAGCGTTTTTGTCTTCCGTGTGCGAAATTAAATTAAATGTCTGGCATTTAAAACAGCAGCCCTGCTCGTCGGAAGCAGCAAAGGATCTCCGAGTTAGCACGCAGAGCTAACTTACTGACAGCTCGCAAACGGACTCTGAACACACTTACTAACAAAAAACTCGGTGTTTACATTGCAGTCTACCGAAACTGTCGGGCCAAGAATGGGACAATACTGGTAACCAGTACCAGTTTAGCTGAAAATGGAGCTGCTGCACCCAATAAAACTATCAACTTGTTTACATATTGTCCCTTATTGTTTCTGCAGTTTAACACTTGACGCTAAACGTCGACACATTCAGGATTTCGATTTCCAGTCAACTCCAATCTGGATTCCTATTGTCTTCTTTTGACTCAACTGGTTATCTTCCCAACAACCCTAATCTGTGATCTTCTACCTATAAGTGCTAGCTAGACAAAGGACTGATCTCTTAATGTCTCCTCTAGTGTCTATATTCTGTCATGCAAACATAAAAAAAATAAAAATAAAAAAAATTCAGGACAGCAACATTTATAACAGTAGTATTCACTTTAGGATTATTGCTTCTTGATAGAATAAAGAGCTACCTCATATACAGTAGTCATATAAAATCAAAAGTAGAACTCATATTTGCTATTTTTATTAATTTAAAAATGCATTTAAACTAAGAATTCCTACTATAATTTACAATAAATGCTTCAACTAACAGAAGGTAATTTAATGCAATCTTTGAGTTGAATAAAATCAGATAGACTTTGAGTAAAATTGGAACTCTTGTGGCAAATTTACATCCACTTTATCAGAGAATATCTCTTCTCTATTTGGTGTTAAAGTCCTTATTAAGCAAGGTGGAAGGTGAAAGTCTGAATCATCAGGGAGGATATCAAAGAAAACTATAAATAAGAATCTGCCTGAAGAAAACCCCAGAATCTCCCAGTAATCTGTAGTTTTAGGATGAAGTCATAGTCTATTGGTTTGTGGATTTTGAAACACTGTTTACCCTAACTTTCTCTTAGTCTATAAACACACAAAAAAATAAGACTCAAAATTTGGATAGCCAGTCCACAATACTGACTAACCTGGTGTAATATTCTAATCTTGTATTAAAAAGGGTAAGTCATCATAGCAGAAACAAAGCCCTGGAAACATCAATAAACTGAGTTACTTAAAGAAATTAATTTTTCAAAAAGATTTAGATTTGTTGAGAGGAACCTGAAATAATGTAGTAAGAAAAATAGGTTTAATGAAAGTATGCTAAAATTACTAGAATCTTATATCAAGATTATTAAAATGCTTACTGAGTAGATTTCACTATTCCTTAAACAAACGTGAGATGAAAGTGGGAATGTTTGTGAAACCCTAGACATCAAATGCAAAAGCATAAGAATGATAAAGTGCATTTTATTTTTACAATGTAATGTAACAAAGGATCACTTGGAGTAACTACATTCAAAACCAGTGTAACTAGATTATCTAACGACAAGCCACCATTATAATCACACAAACCCCTTAAAAATACACACATTTATGTAGCAGTTTGACAACGCCCAATAGTTAGTGTGTTGGTGCTGAAGTGAATGTTCTCAAACTTCTGACATCTTCAGAGCAAAGATTGTAATTACAAAACATCAAACATATCAGCACAAGTGATCAATCACAACTGTGATAAGCAATAATAAAAAATGTTACAATGGAAAGCATGTCAATATTCAAAAAGACAATATTATGGGATGGTCATGGAGTGGTTATTGGTTTTGAAGCTTGTCGTCTTTACAGTTACAGTTTCAAAAGATAAAATCAGTTAAGGCGCATAAGAGCGCAATTATTTAATATTTGTCAAAGTTGGCGCTAATTTGTTTGTTTAGATTCCCTACTATTTCAGGTTAGAGTTAAAGAAGTTGTGTTTGAATAATAGGGTTTCAAAAAGATGAAAAATGGAAATTTTCAGCTTATGAGTCAGTGTTTGTTTCTTTCACACACAACATTCTTTAAATGTTGAGTCGGAAATGTTTGACATCAACAGTCAGTGCTTAACATGTTCAGCTTTTCTGGATCTGGATCCTTTATTCACTCATACTTTATACATTTCAAAACCTCTCTAAGTTGGTTTAAAGTGGATACATAATTGTTTCATGTGAAAATGACTTCAGTATTACAATGTAATATTTTGCATCAACACACTTCTAATGAGCTGCAAAACCAGTTCACAGAACTGAAACAGGTTTTATTGCTGGAAACCTGATAGTTATGTGTGATTGAATCTGAGAAGGGCTTTGCAGTCAAAAGGGTCATTGCAAAAAATGGAACCTGCTGTTGAAGTTACAAAACAAAGGATGTTATGAAAAGATCCTGCTGCAATCAGTGCATCTTATCCTAATGTGGTAAGGTATTTAACATTACTTCTGTAAGTGTAGGTGTTTAGTCCGAGTTACAAAAATCCAAAATAGATGCTTGATTCAAGGAAAAAATCAGCAACTGAAAACTGATTCTTGCAAATTCCCAAGTCTCTGACAGGATCACCAAAGGCTAGATTGGACAGATGTAGTGAACTGTTTTTAAATAAACACATCCTCTGCGGTAAAAAAGAGAGCGCTACATTGCAGGGGACCTTAATTTTTCACGTTTCATGTATCAGCAGCTGAATTTAATACAACTTGAATTTTCCATTTTTCTGTCCTCTCACAGGCTTGCACTGGAATCGACAACATCGCGGAGGCAATCACTCTGTTAGAGCTTAATAACTGGGATTTAGTGGTAAGTTCATTAGCTTCTGTCTCTGGGCTTTACTCTTGGACATTTAGTCTTCAGTTCCTCTAAAGTGCAAGTTTCCAGAGAGGTTTTATCATCGAGGGACACGCAGTTTGCAACATTCCCCTGTTTAGGGAATGCTTCTTGCAAGCAACCTTCATCTCAGCAGGAAGGTTATTGTGAGACAAAAGTGTAAGTCCTGTATTGTGTGAAGGAGAGAATGCAGTGGCCAGAAAGATCAGGTCGGGTCGGGTTTAGATTAATTCATGATGAGCCCCTTGCAGTGACGTCCCGTTTGGAAGGGGTCAGTCTATAATTAGATGCATGCTGGCAGCAGCAGAGCAGACATGGGGACTGGACTTTCTGCTGCTGTGGATCTGATGACTTGCAGTTCCTCTGCAGTGGGTGTTGGTTTTTGCAAAACAAAAAACAAGCCCGTGGTCTTGGTGAGGGTCTGGAGTGCAGTTGGCAAAACTTGATATGTTCTCATTTTCCCCCCATTTAAGAGACCAGGAAACAATAAATGTAGCAAGTTTCTGAATTATTTTGTTTCTAATCTTTTAGATCTTTAGTTGAACCAATGTCAGCTCCAAGGTTATTGAATGACGGTGTCATCGTCCAAAGACCTCAGCTACACTCCAAGTCTATATCATTGATTGGAACAGTGAACGCCTCACTTTCTGAAAATAGAACAGCTGCTGCCGCATGATAAAGTCTTGTCTGCTTATCTCTTTTGACATAAAAGTTTACATGTCACTGTAAACTTTACTCTTTAAGACTGAAACTAAAATAAATGTGGCTACTTGTCTTAGTTAGGTTGCAACATAAACTCTCTACTGTTTTGCAGCATTGTAAAACCTGCAAGAACATGTGACATTTTAGTTCTCCTACTATTAAGTCTGTGTCATTCTTATTATACACACAGCTACTGCTCTCAATATCCCAGTAGGTGAGGATTATAGCACTCAGGTATCACACATGCTTAAATAACTTTTTAGGATAATAAATTTGGTTTATTGTAGGTTATATTTGACAGTTTTTCTTCATCAATTTACTTTAAAGATAACAGAGCCTGATTAGGAAAACAATAGGTTTAAAAACTTCTTTTACTTCTCTAGTAGGAAATATTTTTAGAAAACTGTGTCAGAGCTTAGGATATCTCAGGAGGATGCCTGTTTATTTCTGGACTGTGTGTATGATTAATCACTGCTGTTGCACAGATAAGTTAATAGGCCTACCACAAGATCATGACTAGCTTGTCAGGAGATTTAAGCAGGCAGTGTTGGGCTCTGTCATGCCTAGCTGCACCCAGGAGAAGAGGGCTTCCTGATTTAATGGTTTTTTTTTTTAGAGTAATGATTTTTGTCTTCCAAAAACACACTGTGGAGTTATGCCAAAATCTCCAGCCTTGTTTACACAAGGGAGACCTTGAGCTCTAAAGTAAATTTGGGTTTGTTTAAACCTTAAAATTATTACAAATAACTTTCTCTTGCTCACTGTTTGGAAACTGCATCACTAAGCATGTGCTTGTGCAGTCTTATGTGAAAGGAGCATTAACTTGGCCTGAAGAAAAGAGGACAAAACAAATATGAGAGATGGAATTTTGAGACAAATATCTGCAAGTCTAAGCAATCAGTGCATGAATGTAACAGACCTGTGCAGCGCATTTGTTTATCTAAATAGCTTAACGAAAAATAAAAGTTCTTTTTAAAAAAAAAAAACAAAAAAAAAAAAAGGCATGTCAGCACTAAATAAAGACAGCACCATTCTCCCACTTCCCTCAGAAGCAGCTCCTCCTCTCCAGTGTTTGACTTGTCACACCTTTGCGCACTGATACATTTTGATGCAATGGAGAGTGGATGGTGGGGAAAACACCTGCATCAGCTGTAGATTTAAAAAGTTCATCCCAACCTAACAAAAGAAACACAAGATGCTAACAGGGTTTCTATGTAGTTTGGAGAAGTCTGGAATTTTATTTCACTATTTTTAAGGTCTGAGTAAATATATGGAAGGAAAAAAGTATATATTTTTTGCATTTTCAGACTTTTCTTCCTTGTTCTTCCTGCCCTAATTTTGGTCTCCTTTGTTTGTCCTTCTTTTCATTCTTCCTTTTTTCTACCTTCTTCCATTTTGGTCTCCTCCTTTCCTTGTGTCCTTCTTTTCTTCCTTTTGGCATCCTTTGTTTCTTTACTTTTTTTCCCCCTAATTTTTGTCCTCCCAATTTTGTTTCCTTATTCTTTCTTAATTTCTGTCCTACCTACCTTGTGTTCTTCATTCTCTCTTTCCTTGTTTGGTGTCTTTTTTTACTTCCTGCTTGTCCTCTTTTTATGTCCTTCATTTAAAGCTTCCTTGTGTCCTATCTGTCTTCATTCCTTCCTTCTTGTGTTCTTCCCTTTCCTTTCTCTCATGTCCTCCCTTATTTCCTTCTTGTTCTTCTCTTTGTCTTATTACATGTACCCCCTTTTCTCTTTTCTTCCCTTAAAAAATAGACATTGGATTCTGAAATTGTATGAACATTTTACATAAAAAAACTGTGTTACATAAAAAACCTGTGTTGAAGAGTACAATGAGAATGGTCATCTTGGCATTGATTAAAAACCTCTTCCATTTTAATTTAGAACATTTTTTTGCTTCACCTGATGCTTTCAAGCAACACAGCTTGCTGCTGACGTTACATAACATCTCCCTGTTGTCTTGTGTACAACAGTGATAGATGGATTGAATCAATTGTCCATTGAAACAAAAGTTCGCCTGCAAAGCTGACAGAGGTTATATTTGTCTTTTCAGTGCCTCTTGTCCAGGCCAGCCTCTCTGAATATTCCAGCTCACACATTTTGACATAGTTGACATTTCTGAAAACATTGAGCCAGTGATGTCACAGTGTCCTCTTTATCTTTATGAAATAAGCCTTTAATAGTTGCTTTATTGTTTTAGATTACGCAGATTGAATGTTGAGTGTTACGCTGGGTGATTTGGGCATTACATAAACACATTGATGTAATTGTATTTTGTTGTAAAATGTAGTTTTGTTTTTGTTACAGGCAGCCATCAATGGAGTGATACCACAGGAGAATGGGATCTTACAAAGGTAACGACTTCTGACTCTGTTAGAGGAAGTCAGTATTCCTAAGAGTCATTGGTAGAAACTAAATGATTTACTTCAGCAAGGTAATAAGGGAAATATATAATTAAAAAATTCATCAGTCATTATTAATTTCAAATAAATTGTTAAACTCAGAATCTCAGATATATTGATTCATTAGGTAGTACACTATGAGCATTTACTGATGTTAAACTTCATGGTTATGTCTCTTGAAAACCTAAAATTGTGTTTTACATGATTATACAAGACCTAGGATTGTCAAAATGGTCAATATTCCAATACGATCGACACTATATAAATGTATTATACAAAGATGCTCATTTGAGTCCAAGTTGATATAAACCAACCCATTGTCATTTGCCCAAATTGTTGCAATTCTTCCATCAGCAGCACAGCAATAACAGAGATAGCCCTCACCTGACCAAAACAAGGAACTTCAACAGAAACAGATTTAGGGTTCGATGATATGGCTGAAAAACGCATCACGATATAAAAGTTTCATATCAGTCAATATTGATAGTTATTGATAATTTGTTTTATATTATATATGCCTCAGTAGTGAAATTGATTTGTATGAACATGAATTTGACAGGTAAATGGAAGCACACAATTAACATAAGCAAATATATTAAAATAGTTGTACGAATAAATCAAACATACACATGTCCATAAAGAACATTAACATTTATACTAAGTGTTATCTTATGTACTAGTTTGCAAAATGGGAAAGTGACACTGTCAAATTCAGCATTTTTCTAAGTGAGGGCTGAATTCCCCCTTACTAAATGGTGTTATCCTTATGAAGGAAGTTAAATATTATTATATTGCATGATTGCATAAGCATATTTTAGTTAGAAACAAACCTTGTGTTTGCAAATGATACTTTGATGGTATTGAGTCTCTTTTTAAACATCAAATTTGACATTTTAATATCATGTCAACACTACTAAGACCAATGAATAGACTTTCAATACATTGGAACAAATCTGTGTTTTGTGATGAGCCGATGGCATTTTACAGTAGGTAAATGTAAATTACAGTAGGTCCTTTTCTGGCTTTCTCAAATGCATTGAAAAGATATTAATAAAAAGACATGAAGGGCTTGAGGCCATGAAAATATTGTAGCTCTGTCGAGGACACAGACTGCTTTGAATGGAGGCTGGTTGGCAGTGTGACTGGTGGGCTACACATTTACTAAATGGCTGGCTTTGTTATGAGAAGACTGCTGTTGACCAGTAAACAGTGATGATGTCAGCAGGGGCCAGTCGGGAGGTACACCAGCACTAAAATCATTTCCCTTTCTGCTTGCAACCTCTTTTCCAGGCATTAGCAGAATTAGAAAAATGTCTCTGTTAGTACGAGCACCGAAATAGATTTTTCTTTCTGCATATATGCAGAAGGTTTGATTTGCTTTGGGATGGTGACATTTTGAACTGTGAACTTGTACTGGTTACAGATATTTCCATGGCCTTAAGTTTTATTGTACCAAGTAAGGGTAAGGGTAAAGGTACAGACTGGATACTCCTCTTTTTTCTGTGCATCTATAAAGATTAGTTTATAGATGTTTATAATTTCAGATGATTCAGTAAGTGTGATCTTACTGACCTAGGAGCAAATTTTTGCATTAACTCAAAAATAATGAACTGATCTGCAGAATTAAAGCATATAATGCAGCTCATGACAATGAAAAGAAAAGTGTAGGTTTATAAATAAGTGTGTAATAAGTATGTAAATCTCTTGGTAGCTGTGCTATCAAGTGGTTGGGTTTCTTTGTTGGTGGGTCTGTGAGTGGTGCAGGTACGCCTCCAGGCAGGAACATTATCACTGAACTCAATAAAATGAAGCCTTTATGTAAAAAATTGTATCTACCTTCTTGGAATACAGTTCTGATAACTGTGAACCATTGATCATCTGAGAAAGCAGCACCGACAAATAAACGTATATTATAAAAGAAAATACGGGAAAAAGAGACATTTTGCCTTTTTAATCACTTCTTCATACTGTTTTTGAACTGAGACCCTTCTTTCGTCTTTCTAGTATTATATAAATTTGACACTATAAATTACAATATCAGTAAACTGTGATCTTTGTGCAGTGACTTTACCAGCGAGGCGAGCCAGGCCACCATGTACGGACCCCCCAGCCACTCAGAAGCAGCCGACGCAGCAGCAAGAAGTGCAGGTCCACCCCCTTCCTCATCATCTTCCTCCTCCTCTCCTCCATCGTCCTCCACTTCAGCATTTTGTCCCATCAGCCCTTCTACCCGACACATTGTAGAGCGCCAACCTCGCATGATAAACTTCAGGGTGGAGTACAGGCAAAGATCAGTGGAGCTTGTCCTCGAGGAGAG
This sequence comes from Alfaro cultratus, assembly GCA_903066825.1. Lineage (NCBI taxonomy): Eukaryota > Metazoa > Chordata > Actinopteri > Cyprinodontiformes > Poeciliidae > Alfaro > Alfaro cultratus. The sequence continues at coordinate 44,575 of CAEFZX010008354.1, forward strand.
CTGCACAGTTGGTGAGCACCAGAAGCATAACCTCACACTCTGAGAGAAAAGATTGTGTTTGATAAAGATATATCAAATATATAATTAAAGCAAGTTCAGTAATTTGCATGATTTATTGTTTTCCTCTTTTCTTTCTCTTTCTACCAAAAACTGGATGACTAAAGTCTTCAGTCTGGTGCTTTGGTCTCAACCGGCCCTGTTGTGTAACCAGAATTGAAGGATATTTTGGATATTTAAAATGTCTTCCACTTCCAATGTTAATAAATGATCTTTATTATTTAAAGTTTGATATTTGAGAAGGTGTGCTTGTATTGCTATGCCATTACCATTATCTTTACTTGAAAATGATCTCAAAACAACATTATTGTTTATTGCAACAATTTCTGGGACAATTTATCAAGTGCATCTTATTCTATCAAATAGTGATTTTTTTTGTAGAGGTATTAGTTTTGACTTCAACAAAAGAAAAACTTACAAGATTGTCCTCATTTTTACATCCCTGACCGTCCCTTTAATTATAATTAAATCCACAGGAGAAATTAAAGGAATCCTCCAGACAGAACTCGGCATTCCAGCGTCCAAAATGCATCTGAAGGGATGGAAGAGTGGAGACGTGTCAGATACTGTGAGTTTGTGATCATGGTGGCAAGAATTAACTAAAAATGTAGCTGAAATGATTCAAATATGCACCCACTGTTTGTCTTTTTCGTGCATAGATTGGATTTCAGCGGTTTTTTTTGTAACATTCTTGTTTTTATCAATGTTAATGAAAACACAGTGAGGAAGAAAGAAGGTGTAATTAGTCTGCTTCAGTTAAGAGAAGCATTTTTGTCCATGTGTGTGTAATCAGACGGTGTTGAGAAGTTTACACCTTCCCAAGAACAACAGCCTGTACGTCCTGACTCCAGACATCGCCCCTACTGCCAGCACCAGCAAAAACAGGTAACGTTCATTACCATTGGTCAACATCTCTGCTTTTTCACGCTCTTTCATTAGAAGTCATATTCATTCCTCAATCCTGCCTCACAAGCAAAATACTGATTATTGTACATGCAGTACCTGCTAGTGAACATCAGGTGGCAATATTTGTCCACTTATAGAGCAGAATCCAGCCAACAAATATCCATGTCATTGATTTATCAGGATACGTTTGACCCTGCGTTGCACATTCATTTTTTCTCATCCCCTGTGACATTTTGAAAGGAGCATCAGCTGCCACAGTCCTTGTTATGTAAATAATCATTTCATCCCCTCCTTATGTACTAGTATTTTCTTTCAGCAGAACATTGTTTCTTGTGTCTAGCTTTATATCTTGCGCTTCAGACATTTTGTGCAATATCCATACAAATCACTAGTTTTTTCAGTTTCTTTTTTTACAGTCCTTTAAAGCTGTCAGTTAAATTCAATTGTAGAAATGTATCTCTTTATTTTAGCCTCTTATTGTAAATTGATCAAGAGGTATTTGATCTGACAGTGGACAAATAAAAGTGGACTAGAAGATTATGCAAACCTCACTGACTGGAGGATCATTTTGCTTGTTTATATGACAGTTTTTGTGTTTTTTTTTTCCAATTATTACATAGTTTATGGCAATTTTTATGCATTGAAATTCTTGTGCTTAGTCACGGTTTCTGGATCAGTAGACATATTTAGTGAAATAAAAGTTTAGTTCCCAAGGACATGATCGGAACAATAATAATACACTTTTATATCATATGATGATTGTAAAATAGGAAATAATAATCAATTCTGTATATAAAAATATAGTTATTTCTAAAGTGGGTTAAATCACTATATATACCCAGCTGTTCTTTTCTTTCATCCTTTGTGTAATAATAAAGTCGTTGTCCTGAGTTAGTTAGGCTGTCATCTGAAGTCATCCTCTTTTTGGCACAATATGTACAGTTGTAAGACAGTGTTCATAGTTTAACAGTGAATTTAAAAAAAAATGCTCCTTAGTTCTCACCCAAACAAGCATCCTCACGTCAGCAGAACCCTTGTGTAAGTCATTTGGCAGTTTGCCTCTTTGCTTGCTAGTTAGGCTAAGTGGTAGTTATATTGTGTTGGCAGCTAATGGCCCTCATCTCCCCGGTTTTCCCTCCCCTGCACTCTCCTCATCTTCTCACTCCCCCTTTGACTGCTGCGTCTTTTTAGCGGCGCCGTTGCCATTCCTCCAAGTGTTATCGATATCATTTTGGGTGACAGGAGCTCATTATTTTGCAGCAGCTATTTTAGCTGCTTACAGTTGGGGCTGAAAGGCCCGGGTGGGCTCCCATTGCGTATGTACATACGTTTGTGTATGTATGTGTGTGTATCTGATGACCCTGCTGTCAAACAGGGAGAGGATGGGTGACAGATCACAGAAAGTGAGCGGAGCGACCCCCCTTGTGGGAGACCAAACAAGCTGTTAGCTTGGAATAAAAATAAACTGTTCTCACACCATATATCCACAGTGCGCTGACAATTAGTTTGCAGTGTCTGCAAATTTGTTGCAGTAAATACAGGCAGTCTGCAAAGCTTTCCAGGTAAACTGGGGCACATTATTAGCATAACACCAATTCGACTTTCTAATGTGTTAGAATAAACATTATTTGGACTTTGCAAATGGTTTATCCCTGTTACTATTACAGCCATGATTAGTAAGCTCAGTTCAGTGCGAGATGTGGGGCAAGATAGCAGTGAAAATATCATGTTATTTACACAAAAAGGATCTAATTAATTTTCCTGCTGCTTGTAAATCAGGTACCACTAATTACTACAGTTTTAATGACATCAAAATATAAATATTTTGATGTTGGTGCAAGGACTTAACCTATAGAATGAACACAAGCTAAATAGTAGTAGTTTTCAAGTGCTTATTGTTCAGAATGCTGTACCGTTTGTTGATCTGCTCTTTGTACCGTGATGCTAGGAGTCTACCAGGCTGGGTTAGCTGGTTAATTAGTCAGGCTATCTGCACAGGTAGCCAGCCTGAAGTCTGTTTGACTGCTGCGTAGGAGCTCCTGAACTGTCTGAGTTTTTCATGTCTGGGAGTATTTCTGTCTTTGAAAGTAGCTTTAGGAGCTGACTTTCATCCAACTGACTGGCAGTGTGCAGAAACAGGTGTGGGAGGGGCAGCTCCGTGTTATTCTGTGGTCTCAGTACTTTCTTTGGTTTCTCATTAAACTGACTTTACTCTGTGGGAATGTTATAACAGAAAACTTTTACTGGTTTTCAATGTTTTACAACCTCTGTACCTAAAATCCAGTAACTAATTTATTCACTTGTCTCTTAATGTTTTGTTAAACAATACCATTAATGACAATTATTTTTTCTTTTTTTGTAATAAACTGCTTCATGGAGTTCACTCGGCTAAGTAAAAAGCATGCTCTTTAAAGCTCAAGTTGTAGTAACTGGTTTCTAAGACATCAAAGCACCATTGCACAATTTGAATCGATGTCAGCAAATAATTTTCACTAATGGCAAGCAATAAGAGTGACAGCAACTCTTATTGTTAATGTTTTTTTAAATATATCTGCATTCCTTTGATATCTTATATTAGACCATTTTTTAATGTGTTGTGCGATAGTTTTGCTATTTTAAATTAACTTTTAGCATAAACCTAAAAAAACGTGGGCAGTAAATGAGAATGTTGGCCTCTTGTGAAAAAGTAAAATTGGGCCAACTGAGTTTTAAAAAAAATCTATGCAATAGCCCTGTAACAAGGCGGCCTTTTGCGGCTGGATTTTACAGTGAGGATGAAAAGTTGAGGCAGAGTCAGGTGGAACAGCAGTGGTTTATTTTTCTCACAGCATCAATAATCATTTCACAGGTGAAACTACAGCCTTAAATAGTCCCAGCTGTGACAGACCAAACCACCTTTAATTCACAGGGAGATCTCAATTCACCCATCTCCACCTATTTAAATAGAATACCTTTTACTAAATACAAACTTTTCCATTTATGTTTTATAAATATTTTATGTTTTATCATTACACCATAATGAAACACCACAAAACCCATAAACAACCCCCCCCACACTTTTTAATGGCCTCTCCTGGAACCTGTAAATGGTGTCTGGACCCCCAGGCAGTATTGGTCCAAACACACTGGAGAGGACACAGAAAAGACAGGTGAGACACTTCATATTAGCACTCCACACTTAACAGATTATGCACAAACATTTGCTTAGTTTTACCCACCAGTAGCTCATTGCTCTGAGTAACAATTATCCTCCCTTCACAGGCAAACACCTCACTTCTCAATGAAGAGCAGCTGTGCAAAGCCCAGAACAAAAGGCTACATGCTAATCACTAAAAATGCAATTAAAACTTCTTGTGTGCAAATTGTTGTTTATGTGCAAATCTATACTTAAAGAGCAGTGCTAAATAAAGTGCTTGTTAATAAAGTGCAAAAAGTGCTTTTAAAGTGCTATACAGCGACTTAAGTAAAAATAGTCCCAGTAATGAAGATCTCTTCATTACAATCCCTCAAATTAGAATATGGTCACTTGTGGGATTATTTTAGGAAAAGTTGACTTTATTGTATCTCAAACATAATGCTTGTTTTCTTAAAATGTGTTATTAGTGTACAAGATTTATTTTACTCAATGCATAAATACAAGGCTTTTCATGAAATAATTAGATGATGTAAAAACTCAGTTCCAGTTTAAATCGCTCAGTTACTGTCAATCATATCAAGTGAGCAGGCCCACTTTTTTTGAAGTAAGACAGTTACTTCCCAAACAGAGTTGTACATCTGCATTAGTAATATCAATACAATTACTCAAATTTAGTTTCATGGGTTTGATTTGCTTTAAATTGTGCTGAGTGACAATGAAAATGTCCCATGAGCGGTGTCTCCGGCGATCACTGTGTAGTGCCTGGTTCTCACCGCACACACCTAAACCGAATGGAGCGATTATGCGGAGCTGCACTGTCATTACGGTCGCGCTGAGCAAACTTTCTTTGTTCGTCTTGTTTGATTAGAAATAAATCTAGAGGCTTTGGGAGATTTTCCTCTGAGCACCAATCCTCCTCAGGTAGTTATTTAGTTAGCGATGTGATGTGCAGTTAGCAGTGCAGTGTGAAAGCCCCGGGTCTGAGGACGGCCATGTCAATGACTCTCTGTGAATACAAGAGAGTGTTGAGGAGGAGCTAATCTCCTGCATTAATGATGAAGGCCTGATGAATATTTCAATGGAGCCTGTTTCCTTTCTTGTTTATTCTTCGCTCCAGCTCCCAGCAGGCGTGTTTGCCAATGAAAGGTTATTTTAATTTGAACTCTCAAAGAAGTTTAAAATTGCAGAAGGACTCATTAGGTTTTATGTGTTTGTGTTTTTTTGTTTCTTTTTAAAAATTTGTCTTAGCTTCTTGTTCACTCAGCTCTGTGAGAGCGATCAAGCTGCTGAAACAGAGCTGTAGAGGGAGAGCGCTTATGAAGGTTGATGGAAAGGATTCAACAATTAGCATCTTATGTCATTTTCGGACAAAATGGCAGACCAAAACAGAGCAGAGCCTGAGTGGTTTCACATTTTTCTGCTTTGTTGTGGATGTAAAATGTGGCGGAGGTAAGAAGACATCATGTGTACTTCTTGATGCCCTCTGTGAAGGTATGATAGGTTAGCTCGCGTTCTCCTCAGTGTGTTTTTAAGCAATCTGAGAAGTTAAAGCACATGTTGCCAGCATATTTATGAAAATTTAAGAGAGGTCATGTATAGTACAATCTCTGAGTGCATAGTGTGTGCTAGTGTTTTTCAGGCACATGTCACATTGTGTGCATGCATGTGCATCTCTGTGTCTGCCAATACTGCTTTAATAAGGTCTGGAGTCTGCTCTGTGCCAGTGGGAGCCGCAGCTGAGACGATGGGCTTACCTCAGAATGAAACCAATCTGTTTAGCCTACTCTTCTCCCCTGCACAACGCTTCCTTTTTGCTGTCCATAAAGTTAAATGACATTTCCCTCCCTCACCCTAATGCCCACGTCAAGAGCCTCCAGAGATGTTGCAGGCTGACCTAGATGTCACTGACTATGTGTGTTGAGTGAGAAAAAGACCTCTGTTGGCAGAGGCAAACACAAAGACATCCGTATTTCAACCCTTGTCTGCTTCTGGGGCCTGCTTCGGCGCATCGATGGGAGAAAACGCCCCAAACTACAGATGCATTGACCACAATTTATTTGTGCCAGGTTTAGGATTTTTGTAGAGCATTAACCTTCTGATATTGACTGTAGATCATTCTAATCCATTGATTTAAGAGGATATAAGAAGAGTATTCAAAATATTTACTTATAGCATTTCTGTCGTGAGTGGCTGTCGGTTGCATCAGAGAAAAGGAGAAGACACACCATGCGTGAGAGAGAACAGTCACTGTAAAACAAGACTGTTAATTTAAAATATAAAAGGATTAGAGTTTAATTTTTAAACTAGATTTAGGATTGTATATTTGAGAGCATCTCTAGTAAAACTGTCCTGGTGTATTCACTAGCTTAGATCATTTGGACACTTATCTTAACACTCACATTTCCAAACGTCTGCCAGCATTTCCAAATCTTGCATTTTCATTGACAGACTGAGGTTAAAACGTTTGAGCAAAAAAATAAAAATAAATAAAAATCTTTGACGTAAAATGTTCTGTGGTCCTATTATCTGCCGAGTTTTGCTCTCCATTGCAGCCTGAAAAAAAAATCATAAACCTGTCTTGACATGTCATAAGAAATGCTGTTTCATCTAACTTTATTTTTTAGACACCACTCTAATACTTAAAATAGCAAACTGTTGAATAATCTTCTCTCAGAACAACTTCTGAACTCCTTTGGGTCGAAGTTGTTAAGAGTCAAGTCAATGAAATCTGGCAACATTTAAGAATGCTGCGTTTTTAAATGCTTAAACTCACTAAACGTCAGACTTTTGAGTTTGTAGCTGGACACCGGTCAGGGCTGATCAACATGGAAATTAGTTGCCTGTGGTGAACATCTCAGCTCATCTCTACTTGAAGCACGCTTGTCTGGTTCATATATATATATTTATTTATGCAGCAGACTTCTTTAAACAGATGGCAAATTACAAAAAAATGACTCATTATGTATGACAGATTTTTTTCTATTTTCTGCAGAATGCATTTGATGTTTGAAGTGACTATATTTGTTGTATAGAACACTACAAAAAAAGTTAATCTTGAACAGAACTCTACCCACAAATGCACCAAATGTTTTGTCAGCCTGCCACAAATGACTGATAAGATGTTCCTTCTTTGCTTGGAAGGACAGAGTAACACTTCCTCTCAGTTTACCCTCTATCTCTGCCTATTTAGGAGTTTAGCTGCCTGCCAGCAGCAGCTCGGGACCGTGTCCAAACATAATCATGATATTAGCTAGATCCTTATTTATGTGTCCCTACCCCTTCTATTTCTTCTCATTCTCTCTCTCTCTGTCTCTCTCTCTCTCTTGCTCTCCATTTTTGCAAACACACATACACACCCATCCTTCATCCTTCTGCTCAGCCCCATTACATATGCATCCATCCTTCCCACTTCCCACTTTTCCAATCTTCTCCAGTTAGCTACAACAAACATTACATTTACATATTGATTTCGTAGTTTTAGTCAATGTAAATATGCTGTCATTACAGTAAATTTGAGCTTCTGTTAACATAAGCTCGTCCAGATCTGCACAGATTAAGGGTGTGATTGCATAATTAATGTGTGCGCTACATATTAATTCCCTCATCCTCCTCTTTCTCTAAAGTCTTCCTCCTCTCCTTGGTTTCTGAGCCCTGATTAAGTGCCTGTTTCGGCCTTTAAGCCTCCCATTGCTATTCACACTCACAGACCCAGCATTTGCTCAAAACGCTACTTAACCTCGCAGCTTATTGTAAATGAAGCCTCCAAAAGTTGAATCCCCTCCATCTTCATTTTTTTTGCTCTGTTTCTCAGACATTGCTGCAAGTTACTTTAGGAGTTATTGGTGCCGGTCCAGAAACAACGCATCACGACAGAGATTACCTGTAAACACTCTCTGCTGGCTATATTCAGTATTTCTAAACAAAAGCTGCAATATTTTGCCATTACATTTTATTAGTAGAAGATCAAATGTTTTCATTTATATTAAGCAACTTAGAAATGTTTGATATTTTCCTTATGTTATTTTGAAGTTTTTTCAAAATAAAAACTTCAAAAGTTTTTATTTTGAAGTTTATTGGTCACCTTTATTGGGCACAATAAAGGTGTTTTAGCATTAAAAAGAAACCTTATGCAAATCAAATTATTCACTCCAGTTCAACTGGATCCATCAAGTGTTCGAAAAGTTATGGCTCACAAGTTGAGACATATCCAGAAGTACTTTATCTACCAAGTATGTTAAAATTTTTCTACCACAGACTTCAATGCCTTTTGTTGGGATTTTATGTGATAGGCCAACAAAAGGAGAGTGTAAATGTCACGTGAAAGAAAGGTTAGGTGTTTTTTAAAGATTTTTAGAGAATGTTATTTTAATAAAATCATTAAAAAAAAATCCTTTTTGATTTCCACAAACCATTTTGGTGGCACAGGAGAGAAGATGCCCTGGCCAGATGAGGCCAAAATTGAGCTACATGCAAAACTAACATTACGCATCACTTTGAACACACCATTCCCACTTTAATTCGCATCATGCTTTTCTTCGTTAGGCACAAGATCGCTGGTTGGAGGTGAAGGTAACATAAATGGAGCTAAATAAAGAACAATTATGGACTAAAACCTTTGTGGTCAAACATACAATCAAAAGTACAGTGGAATGCTTTAGATCAAATGTATTCATGTGTTTAAATGGCCCAGTGAAAGTCCAGATTCAATTGATTATCTGTGGCAAAACATGAGAAGAGATGTTCACAGACGCCTTCTGTCCAGTATAAGTGAACTTGAGCAGCTTCTACTAGAAGTGGGTTAGGGTTACCGCTCAATATGGGTAATAATGTTTTCATAGGGATTGAAAACATTATACCAAAAAATCCCCCTCCCCAAAGCAGAAAAGAAAAACCATGTATTTTGTTTATTTTACTGCCTAATTTGTGTTCACCAATGACAAAAAAATTCCACTAAAATTCAATGAGATTTGAGGTTGAATGTGAAAATGTTAAAGGGGTGAGAACACTTTTGCATGACTGTGTAAGCAGATTTAATATAGGTAAGAAGAAAGCATCAAATGAGCAATAATGCATACATTTCAATAATTTAACCTGCCATGATAGTTGTTGGTGCCCAACCTAAGCACATCATTAAAAGATGGTAAGCTACTGTAGTTTGTGTTACATTCAAGTCTACTTCAGAGGGATCATGGGGTTTTGGAGATGAATGGCTGAAGGCTCTCCTGGGTTTGTTGGCGGTAATACAGGTTGATGGGCTCCATGCTGTTACCGTGCAGGTGGTCATGTTGCGAGAGCCTGCTGTGCTGAATGGCTCACCGGCCATGCTTGTTAAGACACGACCAGTAAAATGGCTGACGGGCCCCTTGAGGAGGCACCCACTTTGCTGGGGGCCAGCAGGTCACTCTTGCTTGACAAGTTTCAACTTGCCTAATCTTTGTCTCAGAGATAATGTTTGTTTTTCTTGCATCTGTCTTTTTTTGTCGTGTGTCATTATTATGTGTTGCCTCCTTTGGTTTAATTAGCTTGACATTTTTTTTTGACAGCTTTTTGTTTTTCTTGTCATTTAGTGCACTTCAAGATTCACTAAATCAGAACTTCCTGCTGGTGATCAGCCACCGTGAGGCTCAGAGGGACTACAACCTCAATTTTCCTGGCTCCAAAACTATACAGGAGGTAAGACGCCACAACAGCATGCAAGCACCGACCGTGAAGCACCCTCACAGACTCATACAGAAGTTCTCTGTAATGCACCCGCAGGTTCTCACCTCCATAATATTATTGCACCTGATTCTCATTTCCCCATAACATGGCTTTCCTTCTATTTGCCAAACATTGCTAGTCTATCTCCACCATCGATTCATTATTCATCACAAATGATCACATTTCGGAGCACATAATTACTCTCACAGCTGTGGTCTGGTACAGCCCCCTCTTTCCTCTTTCTCCCAGTATACACGCCGTCTTTTTCCCTCCTCCTTCCAATCCTGCAGACTGCTGAGGCAGAGGCAGTTTAAATGACTGAACATTGTTTGATCAAGGCATGCGGGAGCACTCGAAAAGTCCGTTCATTTTCTTCATCTGAAACTAAACAGTAGATTTGGCTGCTTATGAAATATTAATCCTGGACCCCGTGTGAAGGCACGGGTTGTTCTATCTGCATTGAAAGTAGTTTAAAGGTTATGAAACATGTGGGCCCATGTGCCTATGCAGATGAGTGTGTATTTGTGTGTCAGTGTTTGTGAGCTGAAACTGTCTTGTCTGCACATACATACATCACTGCCCTGGTCTCAGCTCATCTGCAAAAGGGAGACCTGAGTAGACGTTATTCATAATTAATGACACATACTCTGCCGTCTCGTTTTTGTAAATGCACTTCACAAAGTAAAACCAGGTGGAATCATCACTCTGCAACACTAAATTAAGAAATTCATCTTTTTTTCTTCTTAGAGATGCAACAATCAGAGTTCGAAGATTTTCTGTTACATGTAAAGAGCTGACCTGCTGATGCAGATTTTACAAAACAAAGTTTAAGTTTCAAAGTGTCTCTAGCATCTTATTCTAGCAAGTTGTACAGCAAGCATTATTAAAGCTTCTGTCTCTGTGTGCATACACTGAAATATGTTGGTGTGTACAATGAAACTCAAAAGCCGAACCTTTGCTGCTTTCTGTTCAGTGTTTTTGTTATTTTCTGGGTCTCCGAATGAAAGCTTGGTTCAAAATGTTTGATTATTTTTTGTTTTGGATTAAATTGATTGATCGACCTGCGAAAACTATCAAGGGGTGTGGGATAGTCAGGCAGCATGACTGCTGCTCTAGCAGACATCTGATTATTATCTGCTTTTTCTAAGTTAAGAAACCTTCCACAGTTGTCTTCTTTTCCTCCTCTCTCCCTCTTTTTACATTCTGAGTCTAATAAAAAGGAAAGAAAAGCTGTTACTCTGCTTCCCTCTCGTTGAGATTCTGTCTCTGATGCGAGTCTGCTTCAGCAACAAATCACACATCAGACATCTCCAGTTGCACAGTGGGATGTTAAACTCCCAAAATCAGTTAAATAACACTTTGTGTGACAGGCTATAGAAAATGCTGTTTCTTTTAATATATCTTCTTACATCTTTTTTGTTTCTGACTTCATTCTGAAACAACCTAATCAGCACTGAATATCGATAACTTAAGCACTGCTTCACTTAGTTATAACTTCCACTCTGAGGAATGTTGTATGATCACTTCGGAACTGTGAAGCTGGAAATTGGCTAATTCCCGTCGCCTGATATGTTCCTTCTCTGGTTAGTATCAGCTGCTTCTGTGTCTTTAGTAATATAATTAGGAGTCAGGTGTTCTCTCTGGTTGTCATGTTTTACATCCAAACTAATTATTTAATCTCAAAGCAAAAGTCAGCCATTCATCTGTTTTGCTCTGTACAGCCACTGTGGTTAATTCATGGACCCTCCGTAGAGCGGAAGAACACATGGTTAATAATCAGGCTTCTAGCGGAGCCTGTAATGGTGCTAATTGATTAAATTAGTTTGACTAGCTTCTTAACTGGAGGCCGCCTGCCTCCCTGGACGTCCTTCGCGCGCTACAATTTTCTCCCCATTTCATCATCTTTTCCTTTTTTTTTGTACTTTCACTCTCCTCTAAGGCAGATGGTTTTGATGAGCACCCACTGTGAACCTTAAGTGTTTCTGCTGGGATTACAAACACAGGGGAGGGGCCCCTGTGGTGTGGGAGTGGGAGCTTCGGTCACAGAAAAGAGACCGAGGAGTGTTAGCTTGGTGGGGGGTGCCGTAAGAGGCAAGAGCGGACAGAGAAGGGACAATGTGGGCTTAAACAGGCCTCCATGTCCCGGTCTTTTCCTTACACATGTTTGTCTTTAGACATCTGAAAGTCCCCTGCTGAGAAAATGAGACCTAGAGCTTTAACCTGCACACATGAGATGTGCAGGCCGCGTACGCATAGTCTCTAAAAATGCTGCTGCCCGCAAGAAGTGGAAAAATATTAACCTCATGTAGCATCATGTTCAACAAGATTGAAGCTGCTTTGTCTGACTTTTTTACGATAAAGGTGATAGATAAGAGAAAGTTCTGACTGAAAAACAAGAAAAATAGGTACTTGGAGCTATGTTCTAGAGCTGATGTTATTTCTTTTCGCTTCCATTAAAAAAGATTGTAACATTTTCAGCCTGTCTGAGTCTGTTTTTCCTCACCTCTGGCTTTGCCAAAGGGCTTTTTTCCATTGCTAGTTTCTTATTTTCTTAGCTTAAGATCTTCAGTCCTGTCTGTGCATATCAGTAAAGAAAGAGTCTTCTCCTTTTATTTATTTTGGCCATAGAATCCCAACAATCTTCCCTTATCCCTCCGTTTTCTATTTCTTCTTTCTTTACGCCTCCCCCTGCGGCTCTCCTCAACCCTTTTTTCCCTCTTTTCCATCCTTTAAACCAAAGTTTGTGTTGGTTCTTGATTGGCGTAACCAGACAAGAGTTTGGGGTGGGGTGGGCTATGTTGCTGGCTAGCTTCTGGGCTAAGCTGCAGAGCAAATGTTTGCCAGGGGAGTACCGGGTAGAATAGGGATGGCTGCTGGGTCCCAGTTTGTCCGTGACCAGACCAGTTGTACTGGGGATTCTTCCCCCATCCTCCCCCTGAGGCCCCATCCCTTACCCTGCAGCTGAGAGACATAGGGGACCAAACGCAGACAGGGGCTGCGAGACTGAGAAAAGCAAGGCTGGATGGGAAGCTAAATGAAAGAAAGGCATCTGGTGCTGAGATGGGATGAAGATAAAGAACAAGAGAGAAAAAGAGCTTGTGACTGTTTAATGGAAACCTTTCCTTCTCTTTGATTTGCTTCCAGCCAGGGATTATAGGCAATTGGCATTTACAATGATTGGATCGTTAATTTTGTCGTTGGGTGTATTGGCCAGAGCCGAGTCTCCTTTATGTTGGAGAACTCAGACGTACATATGGCTCTGAAATAAATACAGGCCACTGTGCATCTATGCAGACATTTATGACGGCCATTTCATTTCATTACCTGCTGAATTCCTCATGCTCAACATTTTACTTGTCAAGGGACTAATTACCTGAAAGACTGCATTCTGATCATAGCTGTGGAAGTCAGGAACTGAACTATTTCTAATTTAATTAATATTTTGTGACTTTAAATTTACATCAACATGATTTTTTTGTTGTGGATCTGAAAACGCTACCTTTTTTAATAATTCATTCATTTTTTGTTTTCAATAAATGGAGAAAATATTTTAGTTGCAATTTGATAGAAAATATAATCATTTATTGAAACAATAATTTTTTAAAATTCCATTTAAACACCAATTGTGTTCAATTTGCTTTTCAGATTGCTTAGTGTGGTACTTCATAATCACAAGCGTTTTTTTTTTTGTTTTTTTTGTTTTTTTAAACATTTTATAGAATGCAGTTAGAAATATTTATTCTACTTTTTTATAATTTTTCTTTTCAGCTTTTATTTTATCCGATTGTCCTCTTTCCTTTTGATTTCATATTATCAAGTTTATTTACATGTAAAATGTGTGTCTTTTTATATTTTTTATTTTTTCAATTTCATGAACCATATTGAATCTCTGCATGTTGGAAAGTGCTCTAAAAAGTTGAAGTGGAAGAAACAAAAATGTAAAATTTGTCTCATTATGCATTCCCACAGTGTTATAAATCTGTATTTAAAATACCATCATAGACTTTTTAGGCTTTAAAAAAAATTCTCATAATTTAGCCTTATTATAATGGTAACTTGATGCTTTTTACCATCAAGTTACTTATTAGAATAGTTTCTCCATCATAAGTCACCAATTAAGCAGTTCTCCTAATTTCATGTAAATTGTATTTTTTATAGTTTTTTCTAGAGATCTAAAATATATGTAATGTTAAATTAGTTTCAGTTTGACTTGTCACTCTTGGTAGACAGGGGGCAGCATTAGACAGTATTGCTTCAGTTATGGTGTTTGTAACAAAAAAAAATGCAATTTACCTGCAGTATTTCATGAAAGATGTCTGTCTGCTGTTGCGTTATTTTGTTCCAAATTCCTTTTTCTTAAATAACATTTTGTTGCCATATGGTCTTGAAAAACTCTCATAATTGCACCGTATTTTTGCACGTGTCAGGAAAGGACGGCACGTATCCTCGCTGTGTGGTTTCAGGTGGGCAGGCCGGCTGTTTCGCTGTGTTTTCTTTCAGTGCCGGGATTAGATTGTCCTCCACCAGGTGTCTTTTGCTGTCTGTCTCCGCTCCACTCTGCCGCCACCTCTCACCTTCGCTCTCTTTGTGGTGGGCGTCAGTTTGTTGTTTCTCTGATGCTGCTTTAACCTCTGACTGCAGCCTCTTCATTACTAGTGTTTATGTCTCTCCTTTTCCTCCCTCCCCCCCCGCCATTCATCGGCCGTCCAGCCGGTCAGTCAAATCCCTGTAGCCTGGCTGGTCAAACATAGATATTACACTCTGTAATAACACTGGCCACCCGCTTTGACCCCAGCCTGCTATCTTGGCCAGGATGTCTCTTCATAAGGATGGACTTGGAGCAGAGTGATGTGGGATTTACAAGAGAGAAGCAAAGTGCCACTCATTTATCATTGTTCTTTTAAATTTTCTCTCCTTGTTTGTACTGTAAATTGCTTCACGATGTCAGGTTCAGCACAAATATAATATATTTTCTCAAAGGGATTGATAACTCAGATAAAATATTTACTCATCTCGACAAAAAGATATTCATATCCAGGTGTGATTACATTGATGTAATTTGTAATAAGAACAATGTTTGTCCCCAAAATTAATACATTGTTTTGCAGATTCTTTCCTTTATAGCCTAAATTTGCTTTCGTGTTTGTAGCAGTCTTTAAACTTCCACCTCCATGAGCTGCAGCCCGAAGTTCATAGAAGGACTTCTCTATCTTCGGTGCACGTTACAAAGACAGGATTTGCTCCATGTATGGTGGGATCTTTCCTCTACAATAGATAGTTTTTTCAGCGTCGGTGTCCTGCCCTGCAGGGCCCGAATGTCAGGATCCTCCCGAACAAACTCACCAGCACCCACCATCATCAGAGCTCAGGCGCTAACTTGGGGCTTTGATCTGCTTTGACTGGCGCACATTCGGGCTGGCGTGAGGGCTTTAAACCAACAACCCACCAGAGGGTTTAACACGGCTCTTGGTTAGAGAGCCACTGCTGGCTGCTAACTGTTTAAAACCAAGGAATGTTATTAAGTGATGCTGATTCAGGGTCTGCGCATGAATGGGAGAAGAGAAATACTGTTCATTTCAGAGTGTGTGGCTGTTGTTGCTGGGAATTAGCTGAGGCATCTGAGGAATGCTGACAACACTGGCTCTATTTTTTTGTCTTGTCTTGTCTTATCCTTCTCTGCTCTCTGCCTCCCCTGTAATTTTTCTATTTAACCTTTGAATGGTATATTAGTAATAAATAGTAATAAAATCTGAGCCCTAGTTGTTTATTTATCTTCAGGAAACAATTTTAGCCACACTTTCCAGTGAAAACAATTCATATATATATATATATATATATATATAT
>CAEFZX010008355.1:0-22960 GCA_903066825.1 Alfaro cultratus
TATAATTGAGAATGTTCCAAATGAAAACCTAAACAGGTTTGGTTTTTTGTGGAAATTGCATCCATAAAAGGTTTACCAATTACACTCTTACTGTGTTAAATGGGACAGAATAACTATTGCTATTTTTATTCCCACTCACGCTCACAATCACACAGTTTAAAAAGAACAATGGAAGAAGAACCAGTGATTTGTCCTTTGTTGTCAATGGTCTTCCTGTAGGCTGTTGCTCTTGGTAAAGCTCAGCAAAAGGTTATATTTTCACAAGATTCTGACCTCTGAGTACACGCACTCAGCAGTGCTGTTTGTTTGCGATTCTGTTCTGCTGGTGAGGCTGGTTTACCAAACAGTTTATTGGAGGTTTAATTCTCAGCGTCTACTAATATGGTGGCAATCAGAAATGCAAATCATTGGCACGTCTCATTCCTGTCTCGTTTACAGTAATAATAAAGATGATGTTTGTATTCTCATTAGTTGACTTAATTTTCCATCCATGGCCACAAATTGTTAGAGAATGTTAGTGAGCAAACCGGATCAGAGAAACATAGCAGACAAGTCAAGAATGAAGCCGTGGATTTGTAGATAGCGGCGTTTGATTGTAAAGCAATATCCTAAGCTTTGAGCTTCTCATAGAGCACCATTCAATCCATCATCTGAGAATGGAAATGTCATGGCACAACTGCAGATCTCTCAGGGGGTTGGCCACCTAAGGCAACAAGCCAAGCAAGAAGAGCAGTAGAGAATTGGTTTATGTTTAAGACTATTCATTTTAATACATATGATGGGAATATTTATGCTTTAAAGTCCATGCCCACAACAAATTGAGACATTTGTGGCAAGACTTCAAAATTGACATTTGCACACGTTTTAGTGAGTCCAACTACGCTTGAACTTTTTTTTTCTTTTGCAAAGATAATGGGCAGAAACTGTAATCTCTAGATGTGCAAAGTTGGACCATGAATCATTTTACTTCTTTCTCCTCATTGTGTACTACTTGTCAATAATCCATCGTATGAAATCACAGTGAAGCACATTAACGTGTGGTTGAAATGTGTCCAAATGTAGACCCATTCAAGAGCTGAGTACTTCTGAATTCGAAAGAGTAGTATTTAATTTCCTGAATAAATAACTATTTGCTTAATTTTCATGACAGTTTCCTTTCATTCTGCAGAAAAGAAAATGTCAATTTCTGTGAAACATTGATCAGTGCTGGGTTTGTCAGATTCATTGGACAGCAAGGCAAAATGTTCCTCGCATGTCTGCACAACTGACTATACTAGAGAGAAACGCTGCCCTTGATTGGCTTCAGGCTGGCCCACACAGGAGAAACGTAGCCAGGCGAATGAATGTCAATGTCAATAAAGCTGATCAAGAGGTAGTGGAACACAGAGACGGGCTTGTTGTGGCTGCTTGAAGTGGGAAAAGTGAGAAGAGTGAGTCACCTAATGAGCCAAAGACGGCACAGCGTCTGTGTTAGTTGGCTAAACTGCAACAGTAAGCAAGCATTATTCATCTGTGCCTGCAAAATGACATGAAATTATCATATGCAAAGCATTCACTAGTGATTATCACCTGAAGATGTTTGGCGACAGCTAATGCCTTTTTCGCTTTCAGACCGAGACTTTGACTCTTGTCTGACATTTCAAATACAGAATTTTGATTGACAATGTGTGTCTCACTAACCTGGAACCATATTTGTGGATCAGGACTTTATTATTTACAAAGTAATGAGTGTGTAAAGGACGATACATGCAAAGAAAAAGTAAAACCAGTTGAAAGTAGAGCACTGTTTTAGGAGAAGAGTACTGCAGAGAGCAGGTCTTTTATCACACATGATTTTACACATGAGCCATGAAAAATAGAAATGCATGGCAGAAATAGCATGTCATCAATATTTCAGACCTCTTAAAAAAATCTCTTGAATCATGTTTTTAGAGGAGCTTATTTCCTTTCAAGAGAGAGTTCCCCTTAGTGCACGCACAGCAAAAGAGAGAGGCATTTTGTTTCGATACTTTAATGTCATGAATACATCAGAATCGACAAAGACATGAGCACTTATAGGAGTAAATGTAAATCAACCAGAGTAAAAGTTGGTTCCTTGCCTTTGTATTGGCATTTTTGTGCTCCTAATGAGTAATGTTTGTGTATAATATTCAGACAAAAATGCTTTGGATAGCAATAATGCATATTAGTATTTTTTCTGTATTTTTACATACACACATTGCTTGTTTTGTGTTTAAAGATGTATTTATTTGGATGGCAGATTGATGCTTAGTTGCTTGTGGCATAGTGATTGAGACAAGAAGTAGACTGTATAAGATTTATTTCCTCAAACTAGTGCTTTTTAAAAAAAACTGTCAACATGTCACATGTTCATTTTAAACTGCAAATGAATAAAATAAACAAGCAAAAAAAAATAAAATTCCCAGCTTGCATATTAACAGGTAGCCTTTTGTTATCAGTTATCATATTTTTAATGTGGTTTTGGGGATTTTACTTGCTGGTCCAGATTGAAAATTTACCTTTTTTCTTTGTTTTAAATAATTAATAATTAACACCCATAGCCCCGCCCACAACGCCACATCTGGCCCCGCCCACAACTCATGCTGTGACACTGCAGGAACAGCAACCATAAATAATTACATTTTCTGCATCAGCTATTACAGCTATTATAAGTTTGCGTTTTAATAATTTAATGACATATTTATTAAGTTAATAAATATGAAATAAATAACTAAAGCCTTTAATTAAACATTTATTTCATGGTCTTCTAATTAATAATTTAATCATGTATTTATTTAATTAATTTTGTCCCTTTTAATCTTCCATAAAAATTTAATTCATCTTTGCATTCTTTTAAATGTCTTTTTTTTTCAACATATTTTTATATTTTTTGCAATACAATCGCTTCGATTATGTTTTGCATCACAACTCCTCAGCCTTGTACAAATAAAGCAACCAGAGTTTTTCCAGGCCTCCAGAATAGTTCGATTGGCTTCTGATTTGATGGCGATGGAGTCGAGTGATTGACTGGTTCCTAGGTTGTTTTTCTGCTGTTTATCCTCTTCCTGGAGTGAAGAAATCAAAGTCCTGACAGACCCGCTCTTATCCTTGGATGGGGACCAGCAAACATATTGACAGCTGAGTCCTGTGAAGAACCAGCCGTCTATTGCAGCCCCTTGTTTGCATGCTAACACCGGACCGAGTCTGACAGCGAGTTGTTTTCTTTTCTTTTCAAACAAAACCTCGTTAATGAATGTGGCCGACTGATAGCAACGTAACAGGCAATGATGTATGATGTAAAAATTACGCGTCACTTTTGCCATCCTTCCTCCTGTTATAAAAACAAATTCACGTAATTTCGATTCCACCTTTTATTTTTTCAGATACGTTGCTCTTGCATGGTGGCACGTCTACTTCGGAATAAGATTACTTCAAGTGGGTCGGTTTTTTCTTGTCACTGCATTCTTATCCTCACCTTTACATTTTGCACCTACTCATCAAGGCATCCCAATTTTCCTTCGATAGTTAACATCCTCACTTCTGTTTTAACCTCTTACCTGTCACAAGGACACTGATGTCCTCATGGGACCATTTTCTGACATGTTAGTGGTTTTTTGGGGTGACAGCTGAGGTCAACAGAGCTCTGTTATACTTCTTATAAGTTGTCTTTTTGCATGCTATCCTCTTTACATAGATTTGCATTTAGTTTTGTTATTTTTCTCATTTGGAACTGTGAAATTCTTGTATAGAAGTTTTAGCGTCCTTGTTTTTCTGAAAAGTAGTATATTAGGAATTAGCATTTGTCCTGTAGGCAGACAGCTGGAGATAAATTTCCATTGACACGAAAAGATCCAGCATAAATCCGTTGCTGGTCTTGCATTTAATCCAGTTGTTAAAGTACGCCGCACAGCTTTAGGGCAGCAAACCTTCTGCCAGAAAACTGAGGCACAGAAAAACTGGTTGGGGAAACGGAGCCGTTACTTTCATCACTTTTACAGTTTTTTCCCAGTTAAAAATATTAAAATACAAAAAGGGGGATATAAACCTCACTGATTTGACATTTTTTCTGGTAAATTGTTGTAGCTGAAATTAAGAATGTCTTGGTTTTTATTCATAATATTAGTTTTTGATATTTTCTGCAAATTGTATCATTGTTCTACTATTCTGATCAAACTTTATTTTTATTTTTTGTTTTATTATTCATCTATCTGTGATGATGAGGTTGTTGTAAAGCACTTTGGTCAGATGAGGCAGTTGTAAATATGCTATATAAATAAACTTTGACTTTAACTTCCTACCACTAATGAAACAATAATGAAAGACCTTTATTCTCGTAAATAATATGAACCATTCTCTAGCAACTTAATTTCTGTATTTTGCTCCAGTATTCTTTATTAACCCTCTTACCTGTTTATTTTTCATAACCTTTACCCAAACACAGTCCACCTGTATTACCTTAGAGCGAAAGGTTTCAGACAGCAGGTCCTGTGTTCACCACTTTTGGCTGACCAGTAATCGAGGATTTTGTAAACTGGCCATGATGGTTAGAGTTTACGCCACCCCACCCCAATTGGAAGGCAAAACGTCTGTTTCTCATGTGACCGTGCCAGACTCTCATGGTG
This sequence comes from Alfaro cultratus, assembly GCA_903066825.1. Taxonomy (NCBI): domain Eukaryota; kingdom Metazoa; phylum Chordata; class Actinopteri; order Cyprinodontiformes; family Poeciliidae; genus Alfaro; species Alfaro cultratus. Next base: position 4,623 of record CAEFZX010008355.1, read on the forward strand.
TGAGAACCTTACTCTTTATCTCCTCCTGAGCACCACCTGTCTCTCATTACTGGACACATGATCTCCGTATCCACAGCCTAATTCAAGAGCTTCGTACACGAGACTCTGTCTGGCTGCACCGAGGCCAAAACGCCAGCTCTGATGCCTCATTATTAACAATTCAAATGGGCCTGTACATCAGGGCTCATTCTTATTCCTTTCTCTTGCATTAAAGAGCCGTAGTTGGACACTAATGGTTGGAGGCTGACAGCAGCCTTTGGCGGACGTTAAAAACGGGTTTGAAAAAGGATGTCAAAGCCTGGCGCCTCTTGCTAAATGCAAGGATCCGTTGAATTATTTGAACGGCCAGCTTCTGCGCTGGTCTTTGATAAATATTTGCCTTTCATAAACTGTTATTCTGAAAAGGAAGTTTGTGCTCATTAAAAAAAAAGAAAGGATATAGAATTTATGTGTTAATTAGATTTAGTGAATGAGAGGAAACTGGATGATCACCAGCTGTTAAGAGATGCTTAATGAATTGAAAGGCACTGAAGACCTGTTCCCTGCACCCAGTGTAGCTCCTCCCTGCAGGATGGAGCAGCATATGTCTGTGGCATTGGCACAGGATCAAAGCAGGAGACAAGCCACCTCCGCTGGTAACGGCCCCCTTTCTCTCATAACAGCCTGAATTATCTCTCCATGGAGCGCCGAGATGCTTGGATTGGTAGAAACCAGTCAATTTTGTACAGTTGAGCTTTCAAGCTGGGAAAAATTAATAAATAATCAGTTTGCTGCATCAATGCTGTAATAATCTCACATCACCACCGACGGTGAGTCTCAGTGTGTCTCAATAGCCGCTTTGGTTATTTCATACATTTCCATAGCAGATTAAATAATTGCAAATACGTATTTCACCCGATGACAAAAACAACATTCTTGAGCGCTGAGGGGTTAATTTCAGTCAAGGAATAAAAACCGCACAGACCTCGAAATTATCCATCTAAGTCTACCTTGACATTTAATAGGTCAGTGATTGTTTATTACTAGGGACACCAGGATAACACTGGATCAGTACAAATAGGACAGCATGTAATATTTTGTGTTATAATCAGCTTATCTGGTGGTAGCCCAAGTGTGTAGACAAACAGCCAGTCTGGTTTATGGAGAATTAATGTGATCAGGGCAGGTTTGTGAGGTTCTCTCTTTTTTATTTACTCACGGGAAGACTTGCCCTAATGGAGGAAGTCAGGAGATACAAACAGTCAAATTAGTCATTAGGGTTTCTTATAGTGAGGTGAGCAAAATCTGGTCTGGTTACAGCATAATAAATTATGTGTATCTTTTTATTTTACAATATAAACTAAATATTACAATAAGAAAAAAATGCAACCCTTTTAGCCACATAACTCATCTCTTTTCTTGGTTCATATTTACCTGTTTTTATCTGTTTCAAATAGCTTAAATGTGAAACTTTACCACTTTGATTTAGTGATAATTGTTCACTTGCTTACCAGTTATACATACAGTATGTGCAAATTAAAGAAACTCAATGTGTGCTAGTCAACTTTTTGCATGTTTTGTTCCAATTAAAACTTTAATATTGATCTCTTCAGGGAAAAATAGACTGTCAATAAAATCCCACCAAGCATTATGAGAAATGTTCCAGTTTCCAATATGAGGTAGGTCTAACAAAAACCAACAATCAGTTGTCAATAGAAATATTTCACTTAGAGAGAAATACTCCTAGAATTGCTGCCGAACGTTTATGTAGGCCGATCGATGGGTCAGGGCAAAACATGTTGAATGAGCATCAAGGCAAGTTTATTTGTATAGCGCATTTCACCAACAAGGCAATTCAAGGTGCTTTACCTGACCAGATGAAAAAATAGGACAGCAAACAAGAAGCAAGTATAAGCAGGCTTATCCATTATCTGTACAGAAACATCAAACAACTGAAAACATTCAGTGTTAATGTTTAGATTTTTTGAATGTCTGTTTTCTCAGATTCCCTCTCTGTCCTGATTTGTATCACTTTTTAAAGTTGCAGAACTTAATGTTGCGCTGCGGACTTGGCTTTGTCTGATTTGGATATTCCTAGATTTCAAAACTGGAATTTTTTTTAAAATATTTTTTTAATTCTGTGTTTTTTCTTTTTTCTACAATAATTGTACAAATGTTGGCAAAAAATAATGCAAAAAATAGCAAGTAGATGCTCGGTTGAAATTTCGACAAGGTGTCTTCCAGCACAGAGGTTGTGTGCCTTTCCGGTGCGTGCGTGTCTTTTCTCCGGGTACTCTGGTTCCCTCGCTAAACATTAGTTGAGTTAGTCACTGGTTTAAGTGCGGTGTGAGTGCTTGGCTGTTTGTCCTGTGTCTCTGTGATGTCCTGTAAAGGACAGATGTAGCCCACCAACAGCCCAGTGACATCTGGAGATAGGAACCAAGGACAAGTCGGTGTAGACTCTAGATAGATGGTAGGATAGAAACACAAAATCACGCTTTTCTGGTAGCGCACCCTAACACTGAGTCACGCCTGAAGAGGTATTTTAGTAAAATTTAAACATAACCTCTCAAAAGAAAATTGCTTGCTGAGTTTTATTGGTATATTCCCATTTTCCTCTGTGTCTTTGAAGCATCACACCTAAAAAAATATCTTTGTCAGGATTCCCTCTTGCATTTTTTTCACTTGTTGACTTTGAGCATTTGCCAAATTTACGAGCTCTTTACTGGCATTATTAATAACAAATTCCATAATCTGGTGCTTTTGGATGTAAGGTTTAACATCAGACCACTGATCTTACATCCATCGCCATTTCAGTTTCAGTTGATTTTTAAGGCCATTTTATTTACGTTTGTCCGACTTCCTTGACATCTTTACCCTCCCGGGAGAAATATTAGATATGTATATATTTATTTTTATTTAAGTTTATTTGGTAGGGACAGACACACATTGACATAGACAAACTGAACAAAACAGCAGTCCCATGTTTGCGTCATAGTGCAATAGCAACAGCTAATTCACAGCACTTGTCCCTAGATGGGCTTTTAAAAGGTACCTTTAAAAATCGAAGTGATAATTTAAAATAGCACAACATAATGTTGACATCGTCTACAAACAAACAGTGAATCATAAAACATTAAAAATGGCTACAGTTCTGTTTTTGACATAACCAGAGTTTTGTTTGTTTTTTGAACGTACTGAACCTGGTTATGGACCTTAAATCAGCAGGAAGTGAGTTCCAAACTGCAGATCCTCTCACGGACAGAGAACTTTCAGCAAAAGCGTTTCTTCGAAATGGGACCTTACAGTTTCCATCTGAAGCTGCTCTAGTAGATCTGCTGCTGCCCTGCAGGCTCTGTATGCAATCACTTAATGGTGTAGGTGCAAATCCGTTTAAACACTTAAAAATACATTTTAAAAGATTATAATTTATAAAATTAGGAAAGTCTAAAATGCCAAATTTGGCCAAAATGTGACAATGATGAAATCTGATTGGCTTTTGATGTGAAACCTTTAAAGCCCGATTATAGAGACTTGCTAAAGGTTTGGCTGGTCTGAGACCAGACAGCAGCTCCATAGGAAAAATGTGAGAGGATCATTGAGTTCAAAAACATCTCTGCATAGTGAAGTGTTAAGCAATTTCTAATAATTTTAAAACAGTTTATATTTGATCTGACAGTATTGCTAATCTTATCAACATGGCTCCTGAAATTTAACTGAGCATCCAGAATTATTCCTAAATATTTTTCTTGTTCTACTTGCTCAGTAGGATCCCCATTGATCTGGATATTCAAGGACTGTAATGATGTTTTCTTGATTGAAAAGCAAATGCACGTTGTTTTCTTTGTATTGAGAGTTAAGCAAGAATCATTTAGCCATGATGATAATCTCTGCAAGCTGTTCTGAAGTTTTTCACTGACTACAATACTACTCTTGTCCGATGTGTAAACAGTGGTGTCATCAGCATACATTTGCAGGTTAACTTCAGGACAAATTTCAGGAAGTCTGTTAACATACAGACTAAAAAGGACCAGACCTTCCTTGTGGAATCCTTGTTGCTATTTTACGGAAGACAGATTTACTATTATTAATGACAACACATTGTCATATTGTATATAATATGTTATTTAACATAAGTAAACATCTTCAATTTCATTCTATTTTATGTTTTTCATAACGATAATTTAACTCCTGTTGGTAAACAAAAGAGCCCAGTTGTTTCTATGAAACTGTTCAGGATGTACAGGAGTCTCTTTAAAGACAAAGTGCTACAAATCATACCTGAGGTGCAAAAAGTCCAAATCTAAAGTTTACAGCATGACACAAAAATCCTAACTTCCTCCCAGCACATGTTTTATGGTGAGCTGTACTGCGTGGTTTATGAGTTGCTTCAGAGCCTTCTCCAGAGCACAGACAGAATAAAAAAAGATGCATATTTATGAGAACTGTCTTGTGTTACAAGCTGTTTACTGCTCTGCCGTGAGAGAGGAAGGTTACCATGTGAACTGAATCACAGTCTGTGGAAGGCTTGCCAGCAAATCCAGCTGGGGATGAGTAAGCCTCTGTGTCTGAGTGGGCAACGGCGTTGGGCTTCATGCATTTGCTCAGTTGCAGCAGTAATCATCATGTTCTCAGCGGCCCTTAAGTCAGCGAAATGGTTTCAGCTATGCATGAATATAAAACCTGTTTATTCTCTGTAACGAGGTTTTCTCTGTGCAACACGGCAGCGTCAGACTCAGCTCTATCACTGGGAATTGAATGAATATCACATCACCACACCTATTTTCACATACAAATCTATTGTGGATTGTTGCTTCATTTCCACCCAGGTTCAAGTCTCATCTGGCATCTTTGTGTTCATGAAGTGAGATTATCAGGTTTACAGTCGTTCTTCTCCAATATGCAGGCCTTCTTTTTCAAATTAACCTTGCCTGGCTGGTATCAGTGCAGTTTATTATCCCACTCTACCCTCCCTTGCTCTGCAGATATCACTATATTTTAATCAATCAGTCTATAATTGAGCTTTGAGGCAGCTGTAGACTATAGTTTCACATTCTGCTTTTAAAATCTATGATGATTTCTCCCTCCATAGCTTTACACAAATTATTTCAATTCATGTTTTTTCCTTTCATCTTTTCAGCATCTTGCAAAATTACCCATTAAAGCCACAAACATAACAGCATTTTATTAGGATTTCATGAACAAACTAATGATTGATTTTGAAACAAGGAAGAAAAAGCATTCATGTTAGCAATGAAGTGATCAGAATTTTGTTCCAATTCTCCCCAATTATGTGGGCAGCATTTGAATTTTTTTTGGAGGGTTGGTGCCTTGAAAAGAAATTAGTTATTTACATTAGGAGCAGAGGAAATGTCAAGCCATTGGCACAAGAGAGTAATTGGTGTAAAATAGTGTTTATCAAAAAGATTTTAAACGAAGGTAAATATCTTATTGTGGTGATTACTGCTCTTAGTGTTTGTTTAAACAGCATCCTCTGTATGTACCCTAGAGAACGTGGATTCTAACCTTAACTCAGAGATTTCCTAAAAAGGCTGCCAAACTTTTCCAGTCCTGCATGTTCCTTGACACTCAGGAGTGGAAAGCTCAAATGAATGAACAGAGCAACTCGGCAGCAAAACATTCAGTCGCTCTCTTATACGCTCACCTGCTCACTTGAATGAAAATGTCTCAGCAAGTCTAGACATGTAGAAACTAGCTTTCTCTTGTCCCAGGCTCTGTTTTTCTTTGACTATCGGCAACAAACTGTTGTTCTTAAGTTGACCAGTGTCTGGATCAGCCTAACAAAATGTCAACATGCTACTCTCACACCAACAAATTTTTGTGCCGACTCACTTTTAGGCAGAAATGAATCGTTCAGTGTTTCTCCAGCTTAAGTCTTCTTAATCAGTAATTGCATCCACACTGAACAGTGTTGTCAGCATGATGTGTAAGAGCTTGAATATGGTATTTTAAAGTTTAGCACCATGCAGTCTGCATCGAATCATTTTTCTTGTCACTCACATTTCCATCCTAATATTATCAAGTATTTATTTTAGTCTAGTTCGTACTTATGAACACAAGTTGATTCACTGTCACCATTTTCTGATCCATCATTAGGATTTTCATCCGTAATGTCTGTTATTCCTTTAGTCCTGAGCGCATTTGTGTCTTTAGTAATGTGGTTGTCGAATGTGTGGGAGTTGGGGGCCTTATTATTTTCTGAAAATATATTAATTACCATTCAGTCTGCATTTTGTTGTGCTCAGATTCACATGCACAGACAGGCAAATATTTTACACTTGCAGACAGCTGATGTGTGCTTTATTAGCGCTGTGCAGGATCCTGTGTCTGCACACAGCTAAAACCTAAGCTGCACTGGTTATGTAACTCACGCTGCCATTTCCAATGATTTGAACTCGCAAGCACTTACAACGCTGGACTAGATTACTGTGTGTCTGGGCCAGGAGTGTGTGCGCAACATAGACATATGCTAAGAGGAACTGTCGTCTAGGTGTTTTTTTTTTTTTATTAAAGGGAGAACATCCTGAAATAAAGAGTGTGAGTGCATTTGTCTCGTCCTTCCTGCAGCCTCCTTAATGACCTGGTCAGTTTGCAGAAGTTTAACCACAGACAAGATACATAAATAAAATATAATAGAAGGATGTTTACCTTGGAGGATTTAGAGAGGTAAAAATCATCTTTGTAGCATATGCTCCAGCTAAAGGTAACAATTTGTAAAGCTATCAGTTTTATTTTTTAGGTAATCCTTAGTTAGGTCATAGCAAGATGAATGGCTGAGGCGGCCATATTTCACGCATGGATATGAAGAACACTGACTTGTTATGGGAAATATTTATCCTGACATAGTAAAGAAATACTACATTTAAGTTAAAAGTCATCCAGTAGAATCGATGTGTATTGTTCGCCGCTCAGTTGTACTCAATGTAATTGGCGGAGTTGAAAAGCCTGTTTGATGAGCCAGTCTTTTGTGAGCTTCTTGAGTTTAATATGCAGTCTGGGTGCTTTCTTTTTTTCTTTTTTTCATACTTTTGATTGCAATTGTTTAGTAGTATGACAAATAAAGTCACAGACAGGCTTTGCTGCTGTAAATTCACGTCAGTGATGGTTTGTCATTCAATATACATTGAATGACATAACATACCATTATTTCTTTTCTTAATGAAAGCTTTACAATACAGACTTCTATTTATATCTGGTGGACATGTAAATAAAATGGAAAAATACAATAAATATTGTACTGATAAACTTAAATTGATAATAAAATCCTTCTGAACACATGTCTGCCAATTTTTAGTCAACACTTACTGTATATGGTATCATTTTTGAAATTCTGAGAAATTATTTTAACTCACAAAACAAACAAATAAAAAAATGTGTAAAAAGTAGTATTGATTTTATTTAACCTGAAAGGTTTCTGCAAGTTTTGACTAAAATGTTAATCACTGTTTCCAGCTGACAGAGATTTTGAAATGCATTTAAAAACTTTATCTATGTAAATGTCCTGGCTGGTCACTGCGGCATGTTCCTAGAAAATGTGGAGAAAATAATGGTGCATTCAGATACACTATAAATGCTGTGCTGTGAAGCAAAACCTGGACACACAATTTAATTAAATATGAGACAGTTCCATGTTGAAAGGTGTGTGGCAGCTCTATTAATTGCTATGCATGTGACTCGTTTATTTAGCACTAAAGAGCCCTGCTATTTAGTTTTATTATAAATGTACGAGTTATATCCTGTTTGTGAAGAACAGTCTATTTTTTTTTTTTTTGTTGAAAAACACTTCTTTCTGTTTCTGTCTAATCCATAGGCAGGCTTATTACAGCATCCATGAGTACCAGTCATCCATATTCAATGCAGTGAGCAGTGAGCGAGCAGGAGAGAGAGAGAGAGAGCATAATGAGGTTACCCGTGCTCATTAGAGATTATACACACAGCTTTCCCAACTCAGAAAGATCAAAAGGCTGATCACTGAGAGTAGGATGGGGAAAGCCTCTTGTGTCAATTATTCATTGCAGAAATAATAGCATAACCCATCAAAAACTCATCCTATCAGGATGTTGCTGTGGAGTGAAACCACAGTGAAGCCATCAGCAGCAGAAACAGTTAAACAGCTCGAGTATTTTCTCCATGAAACCCACCATGAGGATTTCTGAGGAACTGTCCATGGTGCCGATCACAAAGTCAGCCGTATTTGTAGCTCAGGCTCCTCTTAGATATGTTTAAGTTATTACATGAACATGTTGGCAGCAATTTCCCCGCTGCAGTAACAATTGGAAATCATTATGTTCAGTTGTTGAAGCACCATCCATACTCTGGCTGACATTTGTCCAATTTGAAGGGGCTTCTACTATATTTTTGACAAAATACTTATTTTCAATCACGCTCTCTTATGAAATGGATTATAAAATATGTTTCTACATATGAGACATGTATGTCAGCTACCTACAGTCATTGTTTCTGCAGTGGCATATTTACATGCATTAATCAAATGAGCACATGACCAAATGCTTTGTATTTGATTTTGTTGCAGTATTGAACACAGTTAAAACATAACATGGCAATGTGGACGGTTAAACAGGATTAAAGTGGGGGAATAAAACAAACACATCATCAAGAATGACTGAGAAAAACATTAGTCATTGTCTAGGTGCTATTAAATAACTCAAACTATGTTTTGGAAGAGCAAAAAGAGACTAACTAAAGCAGACCAGGAAACAAATCAAGGAAATCAGACAATTATAATAATGAAGAAAACCGTGACCATACTTTAACGAGATCAACAAAACCTGCACAAGAAAAGGCAAGATTGTGGAAATCCAGAGGAAAAATATTACAGAAAACATAAAAAAAACCCTGTAAGCCATAGGCTAAAATCTCAGAACCAAATTGCAAAAGTACAGAAGTATAGATTTCTCTGGATGCACCTCTCAGGGATACATTTGCATTAGTGCCACAGAGGCACAAATGCTAGACACAGCCTAAGGGGTTAGTCTTTTGCATCTGTCTTCATCTGCTGTGCTGTAAACGCCTCTTCACTTATACAAGAACTCATTACTCACAATGGCAGCCATTTGAGTCTTTTATCAGAGAGATTTTTAATTGAACATTGGCGAATGTGCTCCAAACAAATGGGGCTCAGCAAGCCTGCAAGTGGAGTGTTTGTATGTGTCTGTATGTCTGAGAGTGCACGAGTCTCCGCCTGCACAAATGGGTGTGTGAAATATTCAACAGTGCTGTAACTGACTGGTTCAGAAAATTGTACATATTAGATATGAGCCCACACAGGAGAGGGCAAGCAAGCTGTCTGTGGAGGCTCTGAGTGATTCACGCTCAGGAATCTGCTTAAAGATGCATTGTGAGCTTTCATTGGATTGTGCTGGTGGTTTTTTCTCTGAAGAAGATATAAACATAAAAACAATAACACCTGAGAAAGAGAAGTATTTTCTGCCCTACCATGACAACCATAAATGTGGCGTGTGCGAAAACTGTGATGATCCGGTGGGACGGGGACCAAACAGCTTAGATGGGTTAAAACAAAGGATACATGTGGAAACACTTTTAATATTTATCGGTATCTGTCCGCTAAGTAAGACTGATCGATCATAAAAACCATTGTGTATTTTCATCTTGTTGACGTTTATTTTGGGGAGGATTATCTATGTGGTGGTTTCTTTTTTCTAGTCCAGGGTTTCCCAACCCTGGTCCTCAAAGCACACTGTCCTACATGTTTTAGAGGTTTCACTGCTTTAATATGTCTGATTCAACTGATTGCAGTTCAACAAACGCCTGTTAATCAGTGATCAATTGAAATCAGCTGGACTGAAGCAAGGAAATACCTAAAACATGCAGGGCAGTGAGCCTTGAGGACCATGGTTGGGAAACACTGTTCTAGTCTATGTGACAGTGATAGTGGTGCCGCACGCAGTGTGGTCATTTTGTCAGGATAGGGAAAGATATATAATATCTATGATATCGGTCATTGGGCAAACCAGCGATATTAATATCTCGTATCGATATCTAAATGTTCTTATCACTCCAGAACTAAATGCTCTCCTGTAATAAAGGACTTCCTGTACTTCCTGACATCTTGACATGACTGCTCCCCAAATTAATCAATGAATATCCAAAATGGGATGTTTAAAGTAAAGATCTGAGGGACTTTTAAACATTGCCACCAGGGGGGCAAATACATTATAAAATCTAAAGTACAGATGATAATCAGCAAGATTAACTTTAAAATGACTGTAACCACAACTACATTGTCTTTACACCTCACTTTATTGCTTGAAAACAGAATACCTTTTATTTCTTTTTATCAGATTGAAAGGATTAAATGTTAACACAACATGGCACAGTTAATTTGTAAGTCCCGCTATGAGACATGAGGGTCAAAGACTCAAACATGCCAACTGTCTATAGCCTCAGCTCAGATGCCTGAAGGGTGTAGACAGAGTCAAAGGGTGTTTCCCTTCATTCACCACATACTGTTCTCTGACCTCATTGCACACTATCTTGCACACTAGATTTCTTTTTTTATATTATGCACTTGTGGATTGTGAAACCAGCAGATGGAGCAAAAATGAAAATTTCATCCATTTGAATGGATTCCAATATCCCGCATTCAGAGTCCAGTAAAGCTGTGCACAATCACGCGTTCCCACGCGCAGCATGTATTATTTGCTGAGGGCTTCTGGTGGCTCCAGTGGTACCTATTTTAGTCTTTCTCAGAGGCATGTGGCGTTCTGCTGCTGGAGTACGTGCACATGCATGTGTGCACCACTCACACACACTGACACAGATAAAATCCTGTTTAGTATTAGAGTTTAATCTTGGAACACTCAACCTCAGACTCAATACCGAATACGTTTGGTTAAAAATAAAAACTATGAACGTAAACGTCTGGTGATGTGTCTGTGTTAGAAAGTCACAATATAAGATAAAACAGACTGAAGGACCTCTTGGCTGCCATTTAATGACATGCAATAATGCACACAAACCAGCTGAAGATAAAACTAACACAACATTCAATCAGGACCAGATCAGCCTGCTTCAGGATTTTTCCGAACAGCACTTATAGATTGGGCAAACCGTCCTCTGCAAAAAAACTATTGTGATACAAGTGAAATTCACTTATACACAGGGAAGCTAATTGTTCTAACATTAGTCAATTTTACTATAATAGTTAGTGTTTTGCAAAGAAAAATGCAGAAACTGCTGTTTTTCCCCTCTTGTTTATTTCCTCTTTCGTTTTGCTTTTTATATGATAATGGCAAAATTTGTTTCCATGGTGATTTGGAGCTGCTCTTTTTTGAAAGGCCACCTAAGACTGAATCATATTTCTACCTGAATTATTTCAATCCTCTTAAAACATTTACAAGATTACTATCTCACAGTTGGTGAGTTCAGTACCGTCCTCGCCCTATGCGGACAGTGCCATTTTGTCCTGTTGTTATGCCAAGTGAAAGCAAAATAATCAATTTTATGTTAAGATAATGTAAAAAAAAAAAATTTACGCTCACTCATGTTAACATTTTGAGATTTTTAAAGGAAATTCTTGATTCTTGTAATGAGATATCTTCATTACAACAACTAATAAATTAATACTTCACTATGAATTTGTAACAGGAGAGTGAATTTGATCGGGTATTCTTTCTGAAACCTAATATTTCGAGTGTGCTTTAACACTGGGTCAGTCGTTTTTTTTTTCACACATTCAAGTTCCCTTTGGATTTGTTGAAACTTCTCCACCAGAGTGTTTTTTTTTTCAAATTTACAAATGTTAACATTTGTTTTAGATGAGGCCAATTCTTTTGCATCAGTTTACCCTGAAGGAGTAGCACCCGTTGGTTCTGTGTCTTGTGTGCATACTCACATATTGGGTCAGATATAAAAAGGCTTGCATTACAAACATTTCTCTTTATCATCCTATTACTAATCAAGGTCCACATCCTATATTTTCTTTGTCTTATTCATTCATTTTAAAGATTTGCAGTGCCCTTTCTGTCCGTCTGAATTAAGCATATTTACATATATTTCACAGGAAATGTACATACACTTTTAAAAAAACCTAATTACCGAGAGGTCCTGTTTCTATTTTCGTCCTGATGTGGCGAAAATCTTCATTTCCTGACATTTATCCTCTTCCTTTTTGTTCTTCTTTTTCTCAGGAGACTGAGATCAGCACCAGAAGGAAGGAGTGTGAAGCACTCGAAGCAGAGGTGAAGAAAAAGAATCAAACATGTCAGACTTTGGTAAGTGCTCCAAAAATATATCCTGGCCTCTGAATGAAAGGATGATGGTTAAAATTGATTTCCACCCGAGAGCCTTTCCACACTATCTTCACAGCCAAACATCCCTGGAGAGAGAGAGTGAGAGAATGGGTGACAAAGGTAGCTTGGCTCTCAAAAGATAGTGAGTTGTCAGAAATGACAAAAAAAACCCAAAAACAAAACAACAAAAACCGCCCTAATCAGAAGCATTAAATCTATCCTGATACATATGAATATGACAGAGTCGTGTTATTGTTCATGTTTGTTGACATTCACACCCTTCAAGCCAATACTCGGTTGTCACTTTGTTGGTTTCTTTTGTACACACAACAAATCAAGAAGCTCCACACAATGCCACTTTGCAATATCCAGAGGTACACTGCAATATCTGTGTTTTTATGCCTCTGTAAAAGGTCAGCTGTGTTGCAATGCTTGTGCATTTTCATTTGGTGTTTCTTGAAGGACGTTTTCTTTACAGTGCCCCAGAAATGTCACTCCTGCAGCTGGAGTGGCCTTTACCCGGTACAAAAGCTAAAGGGAACAAACACAGAAAAGGAGAAAAAAAAAAAAAAGAAAGCTGTGGAGAGAAGATGAAAGAAATGACTGAACTGCTTCCAAATAGCTGTTTTCTGTTATGAGGCACTGTGGCTGTGATGAAGCAGTCATTATTTGCTTGAAAATATGTTCAAGAGCATGAGCCAGATCCAAGAAAATGCTAAATGGTTCTCTGGACTTAGGGGTTTTAATTGAAACTAAGTGTGATTGCATGTACGCTGAATTGTTTAAGGAGAGTCGTCATGATTGACATGTCTGGATTTGGATGATTATTCAAATTCAGACATGTTGTTTTTTTAATCCCTTCGTATTGACAAACCACTTAATTCAACTAAAAACACTTTATTTCAGTCCACTGCTTGTAATTCATTTACAATATTTCTACTTTTTACTTATTTATTAAATTTAAACAAACTATAAATTGTGAGGATATTAAAGAAAATAAGTATTTCCTTGCATTAAGGTTAATGATTATATATACTCACAGTGAAATGTATTCAAAATGAATACTGTTTTCAATTTTATATTTCAATTCTGTCAGATTCAAACACACAAACACAGATATTTTATGTTTAGAGATTTTATGTTTCTAACTTTTTGGAACAATTTGGAGACAGGCATTTCCTGTTACAATGTGACTGCACCACAGCAATATAATAATAATAACAATAATAATAATAATAATAATAATAATAATAATAATAATAATAATAATATCCGTTAGAACATGAGTGAGAGAGTTTGGTGTTGAAGAACTTGGCCGTCCTGATCTCAAATTAACTAAACACCTTTGAAATAATTTACAGCGGACACTGTAGCCCAGGCCTTCTTGTCCAACATCAGTGTCTGACCTCACACAAAGTTTACATAAACTCACTCCTAAAACTAAATTCCCAGACAAAAGTAGAAATGCCACCACTAGGCTAATTAATTCAGCCCATTTTTGTTAGATTTCTTGATATAGCATTTTTGCAATTTTGTTTACCCTGTTATTGGAACATTTTAAGTAAAACAAACCAGGAAGAAAAAGTGGTGAACCGGTGCCAGGACCAGGATGGCAAAGTCTCCATGATGAATGTGGGGAGTGAGGACCAGACTATGGGTCAGATCCAACAGTCTTATTGTTGTGTGTAAAATGAATGAAACTTCCAGAGAACTTTTTCTAATCTATTTTACAAATAATAGCATCTTACAAATACATATTTAAACCTGCAATGTGCTGTTCTTTCATTCCTCAAAACTCTTTGAAAGAATGCAGTGACTTGATCCAATCCCAGCCTGAGACTGAGAGAAGAAAACGCTGTGTCCCTCATTCGCCAAAAGGAAATTGTTGGTAGTTAACGTCTCTGTGCTATGACATCTAAAGCTGACTGATTATTTTTGAGCGTTATGCCATTAGCAACAAGCCGACGTACACAGTCAACAGGACCGATTGATGCGATCCAAGATGGAAGTGGTATTTGGGAGGGAAGCTCCTTAAGTAGTCAGGTTGGGATCGTGTTTAAACCTCGAGTCGATGGTTTAGGTAGAGTTACCGCTGCTGTCAGTTCAGAGAGCTTAGCAGGACAGAAGCAGCCCTAACCAAATGGGGACCGCTGATCAACTTTAATCTGAGAGAAAACATGTGGGCTCCTGTAATCCTTGATAAAGGTTGGTTAAAAAAAACCTGAACGTGCTTGAAACAGAAGTAGGAGCAAAAATAATGCTGGATTATTCCTATGAAAGGTTGGAGCTGGAGGGATTCAGCAGTAATGGGACTATTTGGTCCAACATCATTTCAATTTATATACTCTTGCTTCAAGCCCTTTAGATGAGCTGTCTTTGTGTGTGGCTCTCTGCCCCAAATAAATACTCCATTAGGACTGTTTTCTTTGCTGACCTCCTCTGACCTTCCCTACTCACGGCAGCCAGCGTGTCTCTCCTCGCCCATTGTCAGCCTGCTGAGTTCAGGGGAAGCTACCCGAGGGACAAACTGTCCCCACATGGTGAGCGGGACTGACAGGCTGGTCTCCACAGTAGCAACACAGCTCTGAAGTCTCCCTGCACCTGGCACGGCGAACAGACACACAAACACAGACAAGTCCAATGAAGGAGGTTGGGATGGCAAGCTGACAGTAACGTCACTTGCAATTTGCTCTAAACTGACTCGCCTCCCTTCTTGTATCAGATTTATTATTTTTTTTCAAAAGTATAAAGTAAAACCAGGCCCTTCACCCACTTTTTTGAAAGATTTTAACAGTCTATTTTATGAACACTGACAGCTAATATATCAATATACACCGTTTTGTTTTGTTTTTTTTGTCTGACTTGAGTGCTGGAATTCCAGGGTCTGTGAACGCCTCCTGGTGATTCGCCTCAGCCGTCATGTATATAAACACGCAGAGCAAATGTGAGAAATGACAGTAAATACTGTCACCGCCATCTGGCACCTCCACCTTCCCGCGTATCTGATGTTCAGCCGTCGGCCGTCACATCATCAGCGCTTAAAGCCTGTTGCCATGGTGACAAGCAGTAGCTTGGCCAGCATTGCTCAAATATGTATCATGTTTATTGACGATCAATACAAGGGCAGTCCGCCAGCGGACTCGACAAGATCCGGTGTGTCTCTGTGATGTATCCCCGGAGTAGCTGGGTGACATACCTGTAAACACAAATAGCTGTAAACAGAAAGGGCATGCTTGGCATCTGTCATTGGTTTTATGTGCTAGGGAAATACAGGAACGTCCTCATATGTATTCCACTTTATTTAAATGTTCCAGGCCTCTGGCGTTTTTCAAGATTAGTGTACTTGTGGAGGACCGGAAGGCTGAAACATTGATTAAATAAAGTGGAATACATATGGAGCTGGAGCGGGTGATGCACTCCTCTCTCTTCGTCTGTTACAGATTTGAAACAAAATTTGCACCGAGTGTACGAAGGCAAAAATGTGAAACGTTAACGTGGAAATACAGCAACATTCTCAGATGCATTCCACTTTATTTAAATGTTCCGGCCCTTGGGCTTTTTCTGAGCACTGCACAGAAATACAATGTATGATTTGTTTTGGTTAATTTTCAGTGCATTTTTAATAATTATTACCTTTGTCGGTTTCAAAGTGACCATTCTGGGTTTTTGAGTCTTTAACAGAGGGTTGCCAACAATTTTGTCCGTGTGTACTGTTTATTTTTCTGTAATATCATTTTAAAAAACCTATAATACTCATAAATTGTCCTTGATTGTCACATTATTAGCACAGGAACAGGCATTCAGGTGGATAACTCAACTAGTAAAGTTTTGAGTTAATATTTAAAGGATCCTAAGTTGCAAACTAACTGGTGTTGCTTTTTTTTTTTGATTAAAACAGGTCTGTCTTTTAAACCAAACATTACTAAATCTATCTATCTATCTATCTGTCTGTCTGTCTGTCTGTCTGTCTGTCTGTCTGTCTGTCTGTCTGTCTGTCTGTAATCTTTTTTTTACATTTTAAGATGCATTTTCCAACAAAAATGATAAAACAGCTCAACATGAATACTTTATTATTGGGTTTTATTGTAAACACTTTCTCAAGACGCCGTTGTCTTGTTTTCTCTGTCAAGCAGTCACACTAATGTTGCTACGCTAAAGTTGCCTGAGGCTGCATCAGTTTCCTTAATCAGCTGTCAGTCTGTTGGAGTGTTTTCCAAACAACGACTAGACCTGGAGAAGCATATGGACTTACATTATTTAATGGTGTTGCACAAATTGAGTCCTGACACAAAATGAAAAAGTTAACCTCTCCCTTGGCAGAATCTGAGTGGACTGACAACATGCAGCTGATGAGGCAGATTGATGTTGCCTTTACCAACTTCACTCAGTGACACAAGCGTCATTTGGTAAAGAAAACAGCGACACACTTAACAACAGTCTCTGTGTTTTATCTTACCAATTAAATTTCGAATAGTAAATATTAAGAAATGGGAACAAGTATGAAGACGTGTGCTATGTAGCTGTAAACTAACTGCATTGACTTCATTTGAGTGTCAGATGGGACATCTTTCTTGTCCTTAAATGTTCCAATTTTTATGCCTCCTACTGCACAGCTACCTAATGATATCAAAATGTAAAAGGTCATCCGTAGGAAGGAAACATGGATGACTCTTCCTTCATTTACCTCTCTGACGCAAATGGCTTTGGTTAAAAATAAAGTCAAGAAAGTGACAGCTGGCTGCACCAAGAGCAAATGATGAGCTTCCCCATACTGAACAGAGAGTAAGTGGGTGAAATCCTTGGATTGCTCATGAGTTAAATGACAGGGTTGATTCATCTGTCAGGCTTATCAAAATTAACCACGCTGCTGTCTCCGACCAGGTTGAGTCATTCAGTGATAGACAATAAAACGGCCCCTCTTTGCTTCAATATATTTTTTCTCTATTGTATTCTAGCTACTCTGGCTTTAACAAATAATATAAAATAATAAATAATATTAGCCCAGATAAAGTGGGAAATGAATTAACCTATGTTTATTCTTAATTTTTTTATTTCATTTAATAATGAGGGTCCATCTGAGAATATGATATGAGTTTATGTATCATTTTCCACAGTTATGCGCTTCATTGTGTTGGTTTGTCATGTAAAATTCCAATCCAATAGGGAAACAGGCTTGTGAAACGTAAAGGTTTCTGTGGCAAGAACATGTCTGCAAAGCAATGCACAATAAAGATTTTTACTTTTAGTAATGGGACTTTTGGATTGATTTTAAAGTACCATTATGTGTGTGCATTTTCTTTGTACACTCACGTTGGTGTTCAAGCAAATGTGCCTCAGCAGAAAATCCCAGTTTTTCAGCTGAATAATGCAGCTCAGTGTAGGCTGCAGTGTTTTCTGCTCGGTTTTTGTTCCATCTGTGGGCTCACAGACTCTCCACAAAAAATGTGTCTTGCCAAGGGATTATGACTTACATTGATCTGTTTAAAGCGTTAACGCGGCAACAATACAGCACAAAGGCATAGCTGATTTTATTGACACTTTTGTCTGTGGCGATATGTGCGTTCTATCACATCCAAAATTTGGCTGGCCTATCAGAATTTCTCCAAGACCTCAATGATGAGTAATCTAGTAATTCGCAAAAGAAATCAAAATCTGTAACACAACATGGTTCAGTTAGGGCCAGTGTTTCAGTGATAGTGATGACCGTGAGTGGGCAGTATGACTGAAAAAGTGCTGCATAAGTTCTGTCAATTTACCATTTAATGACTCAACTGTAGGAAAGATGTAACCAGGGGTAAAAACTGCCTTAGTCCCGCCTTTGCTACTCTATTGGTTAGGGTGACAGTCAATCACCCAGTGCAATCAGCCAATCACTGCACCTGAAGTGGGTTTTTCAGGCCTGCTCCAGCTTTCCCAATCAGATCTGAGGGGGAGAGCTGGAGACAAAGGAGCTGCAGGTTTGTGCTCTCAAACAATTGGTTATCTCTGTTTTTTATGCACTTTTTAAAACTCACAATATAAATCATGTAGATTTGAATACCCAGTGAGCTTGGAGCCATGAAGCTG
>CAEFZX010008359.1:0-16895 GCA_903066825.1 Alfaro cultratus
ATAAAACAAAGTGAAAAACATCTCAGGTTGTGCCAAATGCCAAGGAAAAAAGATAAGTCTTCAGCAGGGACTTAAAAAGAGGCCTGTGTTGTAAAGTCCATAAACCTAACCCAGATTGTTCAAGGAAGCATAATAGATCCCCTATAATTATTTATTTTTCAGAGCTGTGCTGCATGGTTGGCAACATTTTTTGTCTTTTTTCTTTCTTTCTTCTAACCTTGCACACTCTTTGATGGCCCTGAATGAGAGGACCTCTAGCCACTGTCTGCTTTTTTCCTGCCATTGTTAGATGGAGAAGAAAAGCAGGTAAACATCACAGGGGATTTAGTGTGCGTGCAGCAGCAACAGGAGTAGGAAAAATGGGCCAGTGTGCCTGGTAAAGCCCATCATTGCTCTCAGCACTTTTCTGTTTTAACATGCTTTCTGTTTGTGGTAAATTATCAAGTCTTAAAGTCCAGTAGAGTCTTAAACCAAGTTACATAACTGCAGTTCACACCTCTGTAAAATTAGCATATAGATTATGGCTTTACCTGGTATCTCTTTTTATAGTCTTCTGTTGTTTTTTCTCACATAAGCTGTATTTTATGTTGGCTTTATTTCTAACACAGCTAATCTCTTTCACATATTAGGGTGGTTCACCCAGGGCGCTGAACAGGCTCCTACTGCCTCTGGTTAAAATATTTTATGAATTAACTGGATTAGGATTTTGATAATGTCATCTTATTTTCTATTTCCATTATCTATATATTGCATTGTGGATAATTTTATAATTTGCTCTGCTTTTAACACATCATAATAAAACACACAGATAAAAGAAATGACATTATAATACTATCTAATTAAAGAATACAGTATCTAAATAGAAAGTATATGAGGCACTCAGAAGCACAACTTAATTTTAACAATCAAAATAAATCTTGCTATTATTACAGGTAACTAAATACATTCACGTTATTTCAATTAACTTTTAAGTTTCATTGCTTTAGACTTATGCAAGTTACACTTTAGAGTAAATAATGCTCTAGGAGAAAATAATGTGCTTGATTATGTCAGGAATGACAATTTACATTCATCACTGATCATGATATCTCTACTTTAAATCTGTGAACATTTTCCTGTCCTTAAATCCAAACATTCTTTTTTTTCTGCCCTTTACTCATGAATAAAGTACATTTCTACTCGTGATTTTTGGTAAATATGCAGGCAGTTGCTGTCCCAAAGTAATAAAACATATTAACCAGAAGCTGAAGGAGGAATATGGGTTATGCTTTGTTCTGTCAAAAATCTTTAGATTCATCAGTGAAAGCGAAAAAAAGATAAATGTATTTCTCTGCTTGAATTCTGATTCCGCTCTGGTGATGACCCATCTCTCCTGGGGCCTTTTCATCAGTGCTCATTTGTATGTTTTATCATTCCTCCAGTCCAAGAGTATCATGATGTGAATAAAAACCTTGCATTTCCAGTAAAGGAAACATTTCTAGATGTATAAAATATATAGTTTTCTAATCAGTCATAATTTGTTGGATTAAGTACTGAGCTAAATTTAGAAGTGTTAGTCAAATTAACCAGCAGTTGAATGGCTAATATTCAAATTTCAAACTGATAGTGTTTTACAAAGAAAATCTAATAAAATAATGTTATGTTACTGTTGTGTCATGCAAGCACAATTGAATATCATTTGATTCATGTTGGGAACAATATCACATGTCTTTAGAGTGGCATTAATTTCTTTTAGTTGAAACTGTTACTTATGTCAGCAAACGATTAAAAAAAGCATAATCTTTTTGATATTTCAAACTTACAATTACGGAAACATGACTCTCTTAGTATAACAAAGAAAATACATTTCTCATTAGTTCTTTGTTCTTCTCAACATTTGAGTCCTTTTGAATCCCTTTAGTAACAGTTAAGGCTTTTACTGGATTTCTTTTCTTACTGTAGAAGAGATGTGCAGTAGATGTTTTAAGTATAATGGCTTTGAACTTCTTCTGATGACATTTATTAATGTTTTTGTCCCAGGAAACAACTGTCACTTTATTTTCTCTCTCTCCATGGCTTCATGGCATTCAAGGCTAGAATATTGTGGCGTGTTGATGAGGGAATTTCATAATTATTTTATGGAATAGATCGTATGCTCACTTTGGGCAAATGCGTTTGAGTTTTGTTAACAAATTCAATAATTTGTTTTGAGAGATTGATAAAATTCAAAAGTCATAGAAGAAATGTTTTACATTCACAACATGACTGAATTTTTAAGAAGACTTCTTCAAAAACATTTCTCTTCAAACAGTCAAGGAGTTATTTATTTTATCAATAGTTTCTCAGAATTTTTTGGAACATTTTTTTTTTTTATTTGTTCAAACTGCTTGATTTGCCTTTACTTTCCTTTTATCTTAATGTCCTCAGTTTGAGCTCAGTCTAAACAGACTGTGGAATTACATAGGAAGTCCAAAAAAAAGCTAATGTTAGCTTTGATGCACAGAAATTAAAATTGACTATAATATTCCAGACTAATGAGGCACCACTAACAGGTCAGGGTTAGGGCGTTTTCTGTTTTCTCTGTAACTTTAACCATGGAGGTGGAATTACGCAGCTTTCCAGTTTTACTTGCTTTGACACCAGGATTTGCTCTTGGACAGCAATCAATGTGGAGTGTTCCAGGGCTATAAATACAGATAAATACAATAAGACAGGCTGATGCACACTGATGGGATTACGCTGTTGTCGCCATGGTGAACACAGCCTTGTTAGGTGTGACCTTCTCTTGGACCAGAACAAAGGCCTTCAGAGATTATAAGACATTGCTATGTGCTGCTTTTTTCAGCTTCACGTTTTAATTAAAAGGAAAAAAAAAAGAAATTCCTGTATGCCAACACTGAAATGAAATCATCTTCTTTTGCTCAGATCTTCATTGATCCTTTTTCTTTTTTGTTTTTCCAGGTCATTTTAAAACAATAATGTTGCGTGTGAAAGCACAGGTATATTAGTAAAAATAGTAAACATTGCATCAACTGTGGAGGCAGTCCACAATATCTCCTCCAAGTATTTGGCATTGACTAATTTCTGGTGGGATGTTATATCTAGGGTTAGTAAACAATGATTTTTTTTTCTGATCTGGAGAAGTACAGAGAAGAAAAAAATAAATAAAATTTGGCATTAAAAATTTTGGGAATTTGTACACATTTAGAAAATGTGTATAGCAGCTCTGGTTCTTCCACAGCTTTTGCTCTGTGCTCTCATTTAACTGTTAATGATTAAAGAAGGGGAAACTTCCAAAGTCGTTTTATTCATTAAAAAAAGGCAACAACAACAACAAAAAACACTTTTGGAAATGTTTTGGCTTGGCTACTAAAGGAGTACTACTTATCATTTTTTAAGTACCACTTCAGTTACCCACAGTTTTAGTTTAGTTTTTTTAATCACCATAATCTGTGATAGTGTGGTGTTCTTGCTTAATGTTTTCACATAGTCAGAATCTATTATAGGCTGATGCTCACTTTGATTGTCTTCCAATTTAGCTCAAACATTAGCCTTTCCTACTGAAAATAACATTCCTCTATAATTTTGTGCTTGACTTTTCTAACCGGACTCTAAAATCGGACACACTTTGTACATTTTGAGTATTCCTGATTACATTATAATTTCGTTGGATTTGATGTGAGTGGATTAGGCTTGTGTTCATATTTTGTGCTCACACATCCTTTTCAAACAGCAAAATCTATTTTGTTCTCCTGAAGTAAATTAATATTTATAGAGACATACACCGGAAGGCAAGTGCTTGAATGGCAATTGGAGCAAGGCCTGTATTAGCAGGGAGGAGGAATTACTTTACATCTCAAAGTGCCCTTAGACTGATGAGCAATGAATGTTGTTTCTCAAAAATGTCTTTAGTACAGAAATCTTGATAAGATTTCAAACTTCCTGCCTGGATTAATAAGTTGTGTACGCTTGCACATTTTTTTCCCAGAAGCATAATTACAAGAAAAGCAACCTAAAATAAAAATATCAAAAAATCCTCATGACAAATTGAAAATGTCTCAGCCTTTATCAGCAGAGCAGATAAAGGCTGCTAGATCCTGAGAACACAGGATGTGAAAAGTGAAAAGGAAGAGATTTTATTTAGTTTATTTGACTTAAAAGCAATTGGATTCAGCCAAGAAGAAAAGCAACAAGGCCCAGGAGGAGCCTGTCAGTGAGCTCTCCCACACAAAGCATCTCTGCTCTCATTAGTAATGTGTCATCTCTGGCAGCTTTCTACATGGGAGTATGAACATTATGCCCAGTAATTTACTGGCTGGTAATTGCATGACGTATCTGTTCATCTTATTTTGTAATATGAAATATTGTTATTTTAAACTGATGTATTTTGGCAATGTACAGTTCTAAAATGACTGGGAAATGACATTCATTGATTTATTTATTATTAAAACTTTGGGACCAATAATGTGTGTTAATCAAAGCACTTCCGTGCTCTTGTTAAGTGAATTTTCCAGAAATCTGTCTTGAAATCGATTCCACTCCTAATCCTCAGCATAAATTGTGCTGCAGTGATTGATTGAACCCAGACTGTCCCATGTTCTGTTTCTACACAGTGCCGATCTGCTGACCAATCCTTTGTGATCAGCAGGGATCACCATATTGGGGATCGAAACAGGCTGTCTGTCTTAGAAGGAAATTGTTTTTGTGCATGTTTGCAACTCCTTCTCAATAGTTTCTCACTTGTCATTCCATGCCTTCTACGGCCTTTTATTTCAATCAACAGCTCACTATGCAGCAACATTTGGTTCTATGTTGTTGTTGTTGGGATATAAAAATGCAAATGCTAAATAATTTAGCAATCATAATTTAACTGATCTCATCTTAAAAATAATGTGAGAAGTCTGGGGTTAATTTTTGTCACCTAATTGATGCATAGGGTTTTGATGTATATTATATGATAGACTAAGACTAGACTTTTTTCTCTTGCACATTTTTTCTTTTCTTTCTGCCTTTCTCTCTTTCTTGTCACTGCTAGCACCAAGTTCAGGCAGCTGCATTGCACTGAGGATTTGAACACTATTTGATTTGTGAGCTAAGATCAATTTCAACCTGGCTAACTCACTGCTTGGGCAACTTGTGTGGCTGCCAGTTCAGGGTTCTGACCTGGATTACAGTCTTCAATCAATGGGACTCAAGATTTTAACCAAAGTAAGCAAAGACAAAAGCTTGGCCTTTTAATGTGTTGCACTCATGTTTTCTCAAAAACATACTTTTGTCATCTTTATCAATGTTTTGATTTTGTTTTTTCTTAATCTTATGTAGATTTTCATAGATTGCTTTGACCTATATCATAATTTCCATGACACACAACTAAGATGTCAATATCTATGGTGTATTTAGATTTTAAATTATTTTTATGTAACTGTGATGTTTCTTTTTGATTATAAAGGAAATGGGCAAATAATAAGACAATGTAAATGCTGTATGCATTAAAAAAAAACATTTTTATAAAAAAAAAATAGCATGTTCAAAACTAACGTTGGTATAATCTCCTCAGTAATCAATGGAGAAATCTTTACTGGCATTGCAGCAATTAAAACCTTGTTATAACTGCTGACCAGCTTTTTAGATGTTTTCACTGGTACTTTGATGATTTATAGGTTGTGGTGAGCTCCAAGTTTTTGAGGTTGGAAGGTATTTTTGCCTCACTTTAATCTTTACCTTCCTCCACAGATTCTCATCAGTTTCAAGACAAGACTCTGGTTAGGCCACTGCAGAATATTAATATTACTTCCCATCAGAAAAAAAAAAGTCAAAAGATTACTTTACTCCTAAATTTGCCTTGTGTAGGAACAATTTTGGGCTTAAGTGTATCAATTTAATGTTTTTTTTTTCTGATTCCTCTTTCTACATGTAGATCTTTGCCTTCTTTTTATTCATGCATTTTGTAGTTTATTGCATAAATACTGTTCAAGGAATTGAGGCTAATTAGGGCCATAGTTCATGTGATGTTATAAAAAGCTGCCAGCATCTACTGTTGGATCTTTTAGGTTCAAGAATGCATTTTTTTCTGAAACAAAGCATCATGGTAAAGGAGGTGTGTGTTTATCTTCATAAACAAGGAGACGTTTACAAGAAAATTACAGCTCACCTAAACTTCCCCATCTTTACAATAAGACCTATAATCAAACTTGGATCAAGATGAGTTGTAACAAACAAAGCTAGATGAGGATCTAAGCTTTTCTTGCCACTATTATATCGAGAAGTAATTATTGATAGTGAGACAGGTGACAAAACATGCCCAATCTCAGTTGTAGAGAGAAACATTTTTAAGGCTCTTGCTCACATCCGTATACAGTATGCTAATAATTATGAATGAAGCCTTATATTTTATGCCTAATAATGCATACCCTTTTCTTCTATTCATGGCAACTGTAGACAAGTACAACTTTAAAGCCTAGAAAATGTCAGATTTATAACAGTTTCATCTGAGTTTAATTGAAGGTTTGTCACTGTGCCAAAATGCAAATGTGGAGGAATAACAATTCAGAAACCAAGAACGTTTGGTAAATAAACTGGGAAAACAAAACAAAAAATAAATAAACGCATTTTTGTTTTAGTAGGTAAATTGTGTTGATAAAAGAAACACTCAATTACAATATAGTTTACATAATGTGAATGGCATTGTAAATCAGAACCATCAAGTACATTTGATTTATTAGCAACCCTGAAAAATCTACAGTAGCAATAGCCACTGTTGTATTAAACTGATGGTTGTTTATTGATGAATGATGATTAATACCACAACATACCATGCAATACCATACCATTCCATTCTATTCCATACTATCCCAATTATTAGGGTTTTGGTCATATGTGTATATTAAATGTTAAACCAAAATAACAAAGGTAAAATATCTAAAAGTTATTAAGCAAGGAATAAAAAACCAAGTTGAACTACTGGAACAAAGAGTAAAATAAATCCCGCCTTGTCTGTATCTTATACTGGGTTAAAGAACAGAGAAGAAGAGTGTATTTTTAAATTAGATTTAAGACAACAAGTGAAGGTTTCCACAGTTTTGGAGTAGCAACCATAAAAGCATGGAAGGCAATATGAAGTTACTTTTGGATATAGCATTTCAGACATAGAAAATCAGACAAGAGACTTAAATATAAATAAAATAATAATGGAACGACTGGCCGCCGCTTAAGGTAAAAACAAAACAATCAGTTATAAAATATCAAGCGGCCACAGCATGACTACTTCCATACAGAATAGCATTATAGTAAACAAGACAAGATGTAATAAGCATAAATTACTATATAAAATACCTGGCAAATGATTGTCAGTCAGACTTTCTGGTCTGTCAGAAAATACCAACATTTTCTTATGTGTTTTTTTTTTGTTTTTTTTTCTTCAAACTAAATTTAGCCTGGAAGTAATAAATAAATTTCTAAAAAGAAATTTCAAATGTTACACATCACAATAAAGCTGCCTTCTACAGCTAGTGAACTTGCAGAAGAGATTCATGAGCTTTGACTTCACTTGTGCATCCTGCTTTATCTACTCCTGCCATGCTATCATTGCAAGCTGAGCTATTCATGAACATTGTCTCTGTGAAGGAACAGAGGATTTACTTGGCATCTAGTGCTTTCGAATAGATTGGTTCTTTGAGGCAGACAGGCATGTTTTATGGCTCCTTCATTTTGGAGTGGCAGTGCCAGAGTGAGGTGTGTCAACACAACAATGATCACACAGAGCAGCTGATTCAAACTGCTGACAGCAGACACTGTTGCTGTCATGCTCAAAGAGATGTATTCAGACAACACAAATACATTAATGCCTTTACTATCAATAGTCACCTAATAGCAAGGAGTTTGAAATTGACTTACAGTAATGCAGGGGTTCCCAAAGTGTGGGGCACTCCGCCTAGGGGGGGCGCAGTGCCATTGCAGGGGGGAATGCGGGAAGCGGTATGGACGAATGGGGGGGGACAGTTACACAAAAGTGTTTCACTATAAAGATGGCTTGTAGTGTGTTTTGTTGCAACCTGAAGTGTGAAATAAATTTCAGTGAAGTTTGAAAACAAAGTATGTGTATAGATTTATGTCTGGGGCAGAAGAAAGTCTTTGGGAACCACTGCAGTAATGCAACAGCAGAAAAATTATACTGTTTTATAATTTGATAAATGAGAATGATACTGTCGAGTACAGATGAGGTCAAGAGACGCATATGACTGCAAACTTAGGAGAAATGAGTCGGAGGTTTGTCTTTCCAATACCTTCAAAATAGTGAGAAAAGGAGGAAAAACACTTCAAAGTAGGTAAAGCCTAAAGCGCTGCAGGTGCCTCTCATACCGTTAAACTTTCCGATCACATATTCCTCCTCTCTAAATAGGACGTGGAGAAAGAATGTAACAGAAGGAGAGGGAGGTTCAAGGACAGAAAGGGGAAATGTGATTGATCTAAAGTGAGATGTGTCTGGCCTGGCTTTCAAAGCTCAACCTCGTTGCAGCTCATAGATCCAGCCGTCCTACCTAAGTCGGGGTGATGGAGGAGCTTGTCTGCCTCGGTGCTGCAATGAGAAAAGACGTGGAAAAAGGCATTGTACAGGTGGCAACGGACAGGTCTCGGAGTCTGTTGACACAGATGGAGCCAGAGGCTTTTTTGGCCATATTTAAATATGTTAAGTTTAGTTAAGTGAATAGCAGATGTCTGAATTACTACAATGTATTTGCATCTTCTATAAATTTTGTAGCTTTAAATTTGTACGTCACACCTGCAAGGAAGAAAAATAACCTCCTCATTTATAACTATGGATGTGTATGTTATTTAATACCTGTTTGTTTATCATACAATCATAAAACCACATTTTTAGCTTTGTGGCATCATACTCTGGAAATTTACAGAACACTTATGTC
The DNA here is from genome assembly GCA_903066825.1 of Alfaro cultratus. Classification (NCBI taxonomy): domain Eukaryota; kingdom Metazoa; phylum Chordata; class Actinopteri; order Cyprinodontiformes; family Poeciliidae; genus Alfaro; species Alfaro cultratus. Next base: position 8,901 of record CAEFZX010008359.1, read on the forward strand.
ACCACAAAAATCTGAATCTATGTGCTCGTCAGATTTCTTCTGCCGGCATAATACCTGAAGGATGAGCATTAGTGGTCTGCTCTCCCTCCACAGGCCATCCATCTAGGCAGAATCATTTAGTTCAGTGGAAGGACAGATGTAGCTCAGAGTAAGAGTGGAAAGGCAGGGTGGGAGGACAGGTTGTTCACCTGCAGTTGGCAGTTTGACCTCACTCATTTTGCTTTGTGTCTGTTTTGCTTCTTATGACTGTCTAGTCAAAACAGCGTTCAGGAACAGTGGCACTGAAATCATAGACAAATTACAGAAGCATGAAATTAATGGGTAACAAACTTAAATGTACAGTGCAATTCAATAGTACATTACTTGAACATTTCACATTAATGATAGACCACAAGCTTTATTGTATTTGATTGAGGTAATATGTAATTGACTACAGGAGCAGTTTCGCTTTTAAGATTTGAAAACCATGCATTATCGTTTCTCTTCACTTATGCACTACGTTTTGTTGGTCTATCACACAGATATTGCAGTTTGCAGCTCAAAGGGTATAAAAACCTATGCAAGGTGCGATATACAAGACAATATGATCTGGTGAATGATAGATTGTTTAAAGAAGAGAAGGGCTCATCCTTGTTTGGGTAACAACAGAATTTTGGACTGGGCCTGAATCTACTTACTGCCTTCCCTGGGGCAAGAAAATTCTCTGAAAGCTCCTGGCCAGTTTCTGGACAATTCTGGCATCACTAATAAGCCTAGTGGGCCTTAACTTCTGCAGTAGACAGTAACCCAGGCAACAGGCTTCGCCAACGCATGCTCCCTCAGATTGTTTACAAATGACAAGTGGCTAAGGTGAGAGCTTGCTGCTAAAGTAGATGTGTTAACCTGAGTAAGCCTGCAGAGCTGTTATAAAAGTGCAGCCTTTATTGTTCACTTTTTTCCTGCTTTTAAGAGAGACATTGCTCTTAGTTTATTGCTGCAAATTGATTAATAATAAAGCCCACAAAGTGGATTTTAAACCCTTGTTTGTAGCTCTTTATTTTTTGGAATTTTTTTGTCTTTTGATATTTTATTTTCTCCTGCAAATGATTCATCACTGGGAAGTCATAAGTCCTTGAGTAATCAATTTTCATGGTTACTTGTGACAATTATAAAGTGATTTTTTTGCCCTTCTGTTCCCCTAAATGTTGAGAAATTGTGTCATGTCCGACCATGTTTTGCAGGATTGTGTTGTTGGAAGTCATAAAGCACCATTTATTCTACCATGTTTAAGGGCAACACCACCTTGCAGCTGTCAGGAAAGTAATTAGCTTACAAGCTGGCTCAAAGATATACAGAATCAAACCATAAGTCCCTAAATCACCAAACCCAGTACCAACTTTTAAATCCAACTGATGTTTTTTTTTAATGCCTTTTCCCGTCTTTTATTGCGCAAAGGGTACATTACCCATGGCAGTCACAACCAACTGTTGTGATGTTTTGGGCCTGTGTTTTTATGCCACACAAACATCAATCATCTTGATGTGTTATGCATATGTTAATGATCTACGTATTTGCACAAAGTCACAACATTAAATGTGTGAGCTTCTCCTGTGTATAGCTTGTTCCCTTTAATGTAATATGTACCAAATGGCAACTGGACAGTTAATTACCTCTCAAGATTACATGAGCAAGTGCTGTACAAACACATGCCTATTATGTTACACTGCATCAAAGAACATAAGAAATATTTCTACAAGTTATTGTTTGCAAAATGTGAATGATGATTGGAGAGAACTGATAAAATGTAAATAACAGGATTCTTTTTCCCCCCATTTAATGGTTCACATCAAATGCTTTATTACATATCAGATTATTTGGCTCAAGATGTTGATGGAAACAGAGCTGTATAAACATGCTAGCATTAGCCTAACTTGTTATTGAATTGCTTCACATGAAGACATCAACAGTAGGAAGAGCATGTACATTTTTTAAACATTGTAGCTTTATTTGCTCAGCCAAATATAGCTATAAAATAATTTGTAAAGCTTGGCACATTCAAGTTACCAGTTGTGGTGACTTATGCGACAGACAATGAAATTACTAAATATAAACCATGTAACATATAAAATGTAGTGTTCGCTTTTTCTTAACTCAGAATCAATTGAGCTTTAAGGTATACACATGAAGTTAAAGTCATATTGGCAACCTTGAAATTACTCATGTTGGTATTTCGGACAAAAAAGAATGACCAAGAAATCCGTCATTAATACATTTAAACCCTGAAATATATTTTAATTTTGACTTATTTAACTTTTCTTTCATTTGGCAACTGGCATGAAAATAAAGCATTTTTTACCAAATTGATGAAAGGTATGATTTAAAAAAAAAACCCTCTATTTTAGTTTCAATAAAGAGGTCCTGAGCAAAGTTTTTATTTATTTATTTACAAAAGAAAAAAAAAAAAAAAAAAAACATAAAAAGAACATGGATGGGATGCCCAAAAATATGAGTGAACTGTGTTTTCCAGCAAGGATAATATTAATGAACTGATTGTTCAAAAGTTATTTGGTAATAAAATATATTTTTGTAGTTCTTTTGTGTTTACTTACTCTTAAAAAAAGCTAGGGATAAAGATTAGAAGTTTTGTAATTTTAACAATTGAAACAGGACTAATACAGATTACAAAATGGTGTGAATCCATCTGTCTGAACACTCAAGCAAAGGATTGCAGAAAAAGTCATATGAAATAGCTGCCGTTTCTTATGCCAAGTTCACAGCTGGACTTTTACTCTTTTTTTCTGTTCCCAGTTTCATTATTTAGCTACTCTATAGTGTTCCAGCTAACTTGCTTCCTTCGGTCTGGCATGCTGGAGTCCTATCTCTTGATCATACACCCTGGTGGGAAAACACATCACCACCTTGGCAATGTTTCGAGCAGAGATACAGCATGTTGGTGAGGTGTGGAATTGGTGTGCAGTGATGGTCAGCGCTCATTGATCTGTCTAAGGCTGGTATGAGCTTTGTTTCTGTGGGAGGCAGAGGAACAGAGTTTAACCCGCTGTTTGCTATACACATGGTTACTGGGTGGTGGAACTTGCACAGCTAAGACACATACACTTTTACAGCGCTAACAAGCTGTAAGAAAGATTTCTGGTGGTGCTAAAAGTAGTATTTAATGCTTCTGTCTTCTGTGTAGCTAATTTGCACTGGTGCTGCTCTGATTCCATGCAGCTGACAGTCATCATGCATTCATGCTGCATTTGGTATTTTGAAGGAAAAAAGTGATGCCCTCTTTGGGTTTTTTCACCATTTATTAGACTTTTAACCTTAACACTTGTCATTTGTATGGGAAGTTTGGAAATAAAATTTTATCAACCAAAGTTACCTTTAGTAAAAAATATCTTAAGTTTTTCAGGGTGATTAGCCAGGTCAAAACCAGTCCCTAGTTCTGTGCTTTGCTTTGTACAGAGGGTCTGGACCCTCCGCTGCTGAGAAATGATTGTTTGCTGGAGGCTTGGTCTCTGTTGAAGTTTTAGATTTTACTTATCGCTAACATGTGGTGTAAACAACCAACCAAACAGAATCATCAGAAAACTTTGCATTGCTACAAACTATACAGGTGACAACTGGTGGCCGTGGTGATCTCTCCCTCCCGCCCTACCCATGATCTATCCATTTATTTATTTTCTTTTTAATTGAAAAAAATAAAATAAAACTGCATTTGTCATTACATGTTATGTTATTTTCAAGTGCCTATGACACAGCATAGTTTCTTTTTTGTCATTTTGCTCATTTAAGAGAATAACAAACTGATCTCAACTGATTCCTTAATGTGCTGTCTGCTTGGTAAGATGGTCTTCAGTCATGGCTTGCCGACTTTAGTTTTACAAGAGTGTTAATAAGAGCTCCTTCAACTTATGTACAAATGCTATTTACCATTTTACATCCAAATTTATCTTTATGATAATTAAGGAGAAAGTGTAGTAACCCTATTTCAGCCAGCTGAGCTGCAGTGAGCAGTAACATGTGAGAGAAGGGCAGTGTTATGTTACTCTACATACAGTTGGAGAAAACTACAGTGACTTTACCACCTTCTTTGGCATCTCATTAAAACGATTTTTAGCAGCAGAAATGATGTGATGAAAATGTGTAACCCTTAAAACGTCTCTATTTCATGACATAGGAGACCATCCCATGTGCATTGTATGCTGCAGAATTTAAGGTATTATTAGAAACATACTTTCATCACTACTTCATATGTTATTTTCCCAGCTAAAAGGGAAACGGGGCTAAGTTATGGGTAAAATCTGCATATCACCCCTTCCCCATCTTCTTACTCCTAAATACAGTGCCAGATTCTCCCTTCAAGCTCTTTTTCAAGCTTACTTTTATTTGCTTTGAGACTGGGGGCAAACCCTGATTTAAAAAGCTTTTGTCTGTGCAACACAACCATGAATATGAATATCATTATCTGCTGACATCAGGACACGAGGCAGATTAAAACACGATTATCTGTCTCGCTGTTATTGTTTCAGGCAAGAGATTTAAAGTAAAATTTGAAAATGAGGCAGCTGAAAGAATTCACCTCCAGCTGTGCTGTTTGTTTACATGTCTAGAGGTATCATGGGCCTAGTTAGAGTTTGTGTACATGAGTTGTTTTTGAATCTGAGTAATTGCTATCCTCCTCCCTCATGTTTGTGACTGCAAAATAAAAATAATGACAAGAGGTCTTTCATTTCCCAACACACTGCAGAGACACATGAATCCACACATACAAACCTGGATTACTTAAAAGGGATGACACCTGAATAGTGAACCCATTCAACAATCGTAAGATAAGTCTAGATTGTGCGTCCTTTGTAGTCGCTGCACTTTGATGCTACACAGCAGTTAGCATAACTTTTATTCATCCTATAGAGAGAATGCCTTGTAAATCACCTGAATGCGCATTACATTAAGCATTAGGTTTCTTCTAAATTTTGTCATGAACACAATCAGATCTTTCATAAAAAGGCGGGAAACAGAGCAGATCTCAAAGGATTTGCCAGGGTCTCGATGCCATCAAGGGCAAAGCCATTTAAACATCTCCTGTTTAAGTTAATAGCTCTCTGTGAATTCAGAAAATAGGTTTCCTTGGAGACTTGGAGATGTGTTGACATCCCAACGCACAAGGACAAGAGTTGTCAGTTCTTCATTTGTTTCTTACTTGAATTGTTCTGACATGAAGCACTACTGTTGTCTCACATATAACTCTTTCAAAGGTTTTACAATCGTTTCCTAAAATATCCTCTTCCAAATACACCGAAGGCAGTATTGTACGTCAAAATGCTGTTATAACTGATCAATCATGGGTTTCCAAGTGGAATAAATGTGAAATATACAATGTGTATTTTGTCAAAATCAGATTTTTGTAGATGTTGCCAGAGCACCAAAGCTGGAGTCCAGAGTTTTTTTCAGTTTATGTTGTCTTTCTGTCCCATTCTCAAAAAGGAAATATCTCAGGAGTACCTTAAGGGAATTATTTAAATAAAGTCCCGTGTTTATTTGTAGCTTAGGAGATGTATTTGCCTCCTACAATTTTTTGCTGTATCTTGTGTCCCCTTCTCATCATCAGTACAGTGGTGTTTCCTTAGTTCTTCAAACAAATGTCACCCTGCTGTGTAGCACTAAAACGTCAATTTCAGTGGCGTGCACAGAAATTTTGGGTGCAGTTGCTCAAGTGGACAAAAACGGCCCCATAGTCGTGAAATTTATTACAGGCAGAGCTTGAACATAATTTTATAAATCTGTTTCAAATCAATAGTTATACTGTCTATTTTTGTGGCCACCTGTCTCTGGAGTGAATCATTGCTTTTTGCGTATCTAGTTTTAATGTATCATATTAGATGTGTATCATAGCTACAAAGCAGAGATACCAGGCCTTAGTATACCAGGCTCCATTTAGCCTTTAGATATTGTGTGCTGTTTGAGTTCTAAGAAATATGCACTTTTTGGACCTCTGTTGATGTCGAAAACACAGATATGCTATTGTTAGAATTAATTAGTAAAGATTTAAGTCAAATAAATTAGACAAACATAAATGTAAACTCCTGCTAAACTGGTTTCCAAAGGCAATAACAACATAGCATTTCACGTCTCTAAAGATGTATTTTTTTCCTTTATTTTGTTTATGCAAACAGATATGGTACCACACACATCAGTACTACATTTCCCTTCTTCTGTGCTTAGATTTAACAAGTGGGTGCAAAGTACTGTGACTCTGGCCCACAGCCATTCTATTTATTTGTTTATTTGTCTACATTCATTTTTCCTGTTGTGGGCAGAGGTTGGGAGGGTAATTACTGATGTGGAACAGCAGGAGAAGAAGCCAATTTAAGTTTGGGCAACAGTGAGATGCGAGGCCAGCCCCGAGAGGCTATGGTTCTTCACCTGTTCCATTTAGGCCTAGAAGAGAAGAGGGCCACTGGGGCTTGCCACAGTAAGGGATTAGACTCAGAATTTGGACACACTCTGGTGCTCACTCTATCTGCTCTGCTCTCTCTAAATCAATAAATAATAACATGGGAGCAAATTTGTTTTATCTATAAGCACATTTCTGTGACCATATAGCTCAGACTGACTTGTAAAGAAAGCATAGAGTTATTTCTTAAAAAGAAAGAAAAGAAAATTTGGCCTTATACAAAGACGACAAGAGAATGAAATAATTCTATAATAAATTGTTCTTGACTGGTTTTGCATCTTTGTTTTTTTTTTTTTTTACTTTGTTCTTTGACACCAAGCAACACATTAAAATAGACTCTGATGGCTTTGGACTTTTAAATAAAAAGGAACAAAAAGGGATCAAGGCATAGGAGGAGAAACCAAGGACATACAGAAACACGACACGACTCAGAGTGTGACAACCGGATTCATCCAGAGGCATTTTCACACACATAAGACAATCTTTTTCGGGAGCTTAGGGCAAGGTCACAAAAATCGTCAGTTTCACTGACGCTCCAGAGGGACAGGTGCAAAACAGAAACTCTGACTGTGGAAGCGAACTCCACTACCATGATAGCTTCATTTCAGCTCCCACTGTGAATTGCAATCATTGTTCTTCCACTACTTTCATGCCAGATGAAAACTATGAGCTGTAAGGCTTCCTTTGAGCCAACTGCAAGCCACTTCAGCAGGAACTGAGGTAAACCTAGAAATACACTGCACATATTTTTCTCCATTTTCAAAGAAAATTTTAATATCTGCAATCAAATCCTTATTGGTCAGTTATGAATTTCATCTCGAGTATACTTTGTTGAACATTTGTTTTTTTAGCCAGTCATTATGTCTTGAAAAATTAGGATGGTGATCTGTACTGAGTTTAGAGAAACTTTTCTTCTAAACTACATATACCCCTAAATGTAGCAAGTGAAACAGCTGCTCCCTCTTTTTTTTTTTACCCCTCCAGGGGGTCTTTTGTGGGCTCTAGTGTCCCTTATATCAGTGTTTTTCAACCACTAGTATGCCGTTGGTGATTGTCAGGTGTGCCGTGGAAATTATCCAATTTCACCTAATTGGTCTAAAAAGATTTTTTGAAAACAAATTAATCATCTGCAAATAATATGCCATTTTCGAGTGTCTGTGTTGTAGTAGTGACTAGCGGCGTAATCATGTAATTTCCTTATCACTAGATGGCAGTAGGTACTGTGACGGTACGGTGAGAGGTTGGAGGAGTTAGTATGGTGGTTAGCCACTCTAACTCAGAACAGCAGGACGCCCTGTTGAAGTTTTCCACACTTTTACTTTACTTCAGGTCGTCCATGTAAAGCCAGATCTCCACGATACTAACATTATGATCTCATACATGAGAAACGTAACGATGAGTAACCGCTCTGCACCTCATCATCACCGATGATCTCTACAACAACGTGGAAGACTAGTTCTTACTCTCTAGTATAGTATAACAACGCAAAAAGGGGATAGGCGCCCCCTTGAGGTGATACCTACTCATGTCTAGGAACCAAGCAGTATAATGACTGT
>CAEFZX010008361.1:0-18470 GCA_903066825.1 Alfaro cultratus
AGGGAAAATAACTATTCTCCCTTTGTTCTTGGACCTCTTATGGACTCTATTAGGATTTGAAGTATCACTGATTATTATTATAATTGTTTTTGTTGGTTTGCTTTTTCCTTTTCTTGTTTTTTGAGAACTTTATTTGTTTTGTTGTTTTGTTATCATTATTATTACCACTGCAATAAATAGCAGTATCAACAAATCTCTTTGTATCAGTTGTATTAATTATCCACCCCAATCATGACTCCCTGTCGTACCTACTTCTGATTATACAAATTGGTTAACACTACATTTTGCAGTCAGATCTGCGCAACTAGAAAAAAAGCATTACAATGAACATAGATCAATTCTTGTCTAGATTGCAACTTTTTATTAATTCTCTTCATTTTGCCGCTGTGATGTATTATGTGTTGATTCTTTATGTTTTTTCTTTAACACTTTAATGTAAAAGCATTTTGAACTGCCTTGTTACTGAAATGTGCTTTGCAAACAAACTTGACTTAATGATAGAAAAATATTTCAGGGGAAAGAAAAGAGAAAAAAAGCACACAAACCTGTGACAAAGACTTTTTTTTCCTCATTTAAGATAATTATATTTTCAGTTTTCAGCACATGTCTACTGTAATATACATCAGAGAACGTTCGTCTTTGATGTGTCTCATTCTCATTTTACCAGGGCTGGTGATAGAGAGGCAAACATCTTCATGAAGAGTCAAAATGGCAACAAGTTAGCAGAGTGAACTCTGTCTCTCAGGAAAGGCCCTAAATAAAAGCATTGTGATATTGAATAAAAATCCAACAAACTAAATCATAAAAAAATAGACATCTAATAATATTCAGAGTTTGATTTGACAACATTACCACACAGCATGGTATACCAAGTACTGAGCTCCAATATTCGGTTACTGAACTTTAACTATTGTTCAGTTTGCTCAGATGCAGTTCCTCTCATAAGAACTAGCAGCCACTGTGATAACGTGATAAAGTGATGGGAGTAACTGTTGTAACTGTTGCACCCCAAGCAGCTGGAGAGGAGAAGAGAGGCAGCAGTGCAGCTAGCTCCGCCTTCATTTCACTTTGTCCATGTCGATGGCTGTGATTGGCTCCTCCTCTGGAACAGCGACGCCCCCTGAGGACTGACAGCATAAATGCTGATGATCCTTCCAGTCCTGCATAGACCAAGAAGCAGAAGGTTTCTATAGTACACAGTGCTTAAAATAGTTATTAGTGCCACACCACAGTAACCAACATGGCCACCATTTTAGTCTTTGGTTTGACTCCTTGACTCCTACTTCAACATATTTCAAATTATCAAGTGTATTAGCAACTTTTTCCCATTAGCCAGGTTGCTTTAGATTGCTTTGCCTTTGATAAATGAAATTATTTGATTATCTTTGTCTAAAGCTAAAATTAGCATGATGATCTGAAATATTTTTGTGAAAAAAGCAAAAAACATCTAATCTAAGAAAGGAAGTATCCGTTTTTGTGGCTCTGTAGGAAGTGTGGAAACCCACCTTCCTCTGGCAGAATGTGGAGCAGTAATTGACCTTGTGACATCCTGTACACTCGCTCATCGCCATCCGGCCACAGTTCACACACATCTCCTGCAGAAGCAGAATACATCGCTTTAGGCTACCGCTGAGCGAGCGCCGCTGACATTGTGGAAGCTGGTTTGTCGTACGTTGATGATGATCTCTGTGATGTCAGAGCTCCTTTTGGCCTCCGAGTCATCTGGCTGTTGAAACGAGATCTGGTTCTGGAACGGCTGACCCAGCCCACACTGCACACCAAAACACACACGTTCAGGTTTCATTATCCACGCTTTTCTAAATGCTATCCAGTGCCTTACATGTATCCATAACCCTTCAATCTTTTGTCACATTTAAACCACAACATTTAATTTTTTTTAATTGTGATTTTCTGTAATAACACAAAGTAGTGCAAATTTCTAGGGCTGCAGCAAGCGATTATTTTTAGTAAATAAGTAAAAGTATAAAAATTGGTATATTCTGCAGATTTAACCACTTCAGATTATTTACTGCAATATTAGGAATACATATGAAAATGCAAATAAAGTAAAAAATATTAAGGCAATAAAATCAGAATTTTATTGCCTAAATGAAATAACACATCATTCCTTTACTGTATCCTAAATGAAGCATCTGCAGCTAAAAAAACACATCTACATGACCTTTCTGTTCATTGACTTCATGTCAATACAGTGAAGGGCTGCTCTGGTGATTATTTTTTAGGATAAGCAGTTAATAACTGCATAAAAATGGTTCCTAATAAAAGAATTTTTTTTACAGAATTTGAACCAGGTGAACTGCGACAGACTGGCGACCTGTCCAGGGTGACCCCACCTCTCGCCTGGAACGTTAGCTGGAGATGGACACCAGCACCTCTCCTGACCCCATTAGGGACAAGGGTGTTAGAAAATGGATGGATGAACCAGGGGAAGCTAAAACTGCTACTTGAGGAGTTGTGAACAGATTATATTTACAGACAGAGGATTTTTTTTATCTTAAATGCAAAATGTATATATATTTTGTTCATTTTTGGCTTAATTACTGCCGTTCTTTCAGCAAGCTGGATGCTTTGGAGTTTGTATATTTCATTTAACAATTAATCTATTGCAAAATTAAGTAGATAGTTATTTCAATAAGTGATTAATCATGATTATCTTAATTGTTTCAGCTCTACAAATTTTTGTAAAGTGGGCTGAAAACAATTAATGGCTTATGACATTTTATAAATAAAAAGGAAAAATTCTTAAATTAGAAGTGGGTCTGAACATTGATTACTTTCTAACTCATGCACAATCTGATCTTATTTAGGAAGTCTGTTTACTAACCAGGTGACATCTGAAGGCTATTGGGTCACTAAGCCAAATCATAGGGACTATATGATCGCACACTGTGGATTTTTATTTGTAAAAGTAAATTAAAGCAATGTATTATTTTCCTTCTCCTTAAAAGTTATGTGATCTGGTCTAAACGGTTTGAGCTTTCTATCCGATTCTTAGAGTTTCTAGTTGAGTTGGCCTCACCTCCTTCCTGCCCCCCTGACCTTTGACCCCTGCTGGCTCCCCAGCACCGTTTTTGGCCTGTTCTATGAGGGCCTTCAGCTGCTGCACGTTGCTCATCAAGGTGTTCGCCAGTTCCTCCAGGTACACCCAGGTGTCCTTCTCTCCTTCATTCACGGCCGAACACACGTCCCCTACAGGCGCCACTTCCAGCCCTGCCACCAGCGTTGCCGACGGTGATGATGCCGCAGAGGACACTGCTACTTTGGCTTGGATGGGCTGAGGAGCAACAGCCAGAGCTGGCAGCGCTGTCAGCACTGGAAGAAAGACACAGTCAGACTGACATCTCAGGGAAAGCTGTAGTTTAACTAGACCAGCTTGTTTAAAAAAACAGGATTAAACTCTGTATTAGCATGTTCATCACATTAGGTGATTTCTTGTATTGTATGAATTCTCAAACAGCAAAAAAGTGACAACTAGTTATTTTCATAGTTCTCTGAAAATAACATGGTCCCATTGTAATTAAAAAGCGCCTGAAGCTTATTGCCTCCGTTTGGAAAAGAACAAACCAGGTGAAGTTAGTGTCTCACTGACAGAGCGTACCTGTGGTGCTGGCGAACACGTCGTTCTGTGCTGACCCGTCTGAGATGATGGCGGCCGAGGCGGCGTCGCTTGTTGGCGTACGGTCAAAGGTCAACGTGCTGGAGGCAGCAAACTGCCCCGACGGGGACACCGTGACTGTCAGAGAGAGAAAATAGCAGGATTGGCCAATCATATAATAGTTTTTGGTAACCACGCAAAAAAATAAGAGGTCTGTCCTAAATGTGAAGACCAGAAGACCTCAGGAACACAATGGAACATTTTTTTCTGTTCTGGTGTATTATGTTTAGATCTTCATTGTTTTTTAAAGAAATGTTAGATTGACTAAAAAAAAAGTGATCAGACTGCAAGGCATCTACTATGTGTTACAAGCACTAAGGGTAAACCAGCTATAAGGTATTGATCCAATACGGCAATTCATACTGAAATATTGCAATGTATATGTTTAACGATGCTTAACATACAAATATAAAATACAACAACCTGCTGTCTTACCTGCTGCTACACCCACCATATTTATTTATTTATTTACATTCAGTCATATTGAATTATCTCATCACTCTATTTTTGTAAACTTTATCCCATATGGATATATTTGTATTATTAATATTTCGTACGATAGAGTACCTTGTCAACGAATAAGCAATTTCCCCTTGGGTATCAATAAAGTATAATCCATCCATCCATCCATCCATCCATCCATCCATCCAGCCAGCCAGCCAGCCAGCCAGCCATCCATCCAGCCATCCATCCAGCCATCCAGCCATCCATCCATCTCAGTATCTAGATGAAGTTCCTGCTGAACGTTTATACACACTCAACATGTGCATGGATATTATATTAATTAAGGGCTTTTAAAGATGCATGCAATTAATTTTTAAGAGCTTGAATTCATTGGTAATTTTCTCTAATCTCAGAATAAGAGTAAACGGAAATGTTCTTTGGCAAAATAACATTGATCAGTAACACAGATCAGAAGTATGATGCCATGTTGTTGTGAAACTCCCTTCATGGTGGACAGTGGAACTGATGATCAAGCGTCTTTCAGGTTATGATGGATGCTGAATTATTCCTGAATATTGGAACCGATTGTTTTTCCTCTGATAGTGACAGTTTGGGTCAGATAGTTAAAACTTGAACAGAACAATGATTCTACACATAGCCTGGTTTTGGAGTGGAAAAGCAGGCTAACATTGTGGAATGGTCTGACTAAATACATTTTGAGCACAACCAGAAGCTTAAGACATCAGAGGTATGTGGTCTGACCAAAAACTGGTCTAAAGCTAGACATAAATATGATAATCTTTATGAGCTGTCATGACTGCAGTGCCTAAACATTGGCATGAACCAGTTCAAAGTTCATTTTTTCTGAGTCACAAGGAAGATGATTTCTGTGACATACACGTGGTTCCTGGAGTCAGCTGAATATTCTTCAGGGGGCTGAGATCCTTCTTGACTGGAACAACTGGGAGCTCGTTGTCCTTCTTCCGTCTTTTGTAAGGAACAAAGAGACGGACAGGGCCGGTCTGGAAATTTTTAAAAAAAAACGAAGCAGCTGTGGATTAAATTAGTGCTGATGGAATTTTTGAGACAACTACCACTTTAGATTATCTTACTTTTTGCACTACCGCACTGTTAAACTGTGGCTTTTGGTAGATTTGAGCCTTAAACTAACAAAAACACACACAAATAAGTAAGTGGAAAATATAGAAAAGTAAAAGCATTAGAAGACAGGGGCTTCCAGAGTAGATTTACAAGGCTTGGCAGCCGGGGATAAATCAGGACTCTGTCACAGCAATCACATATTGGAACTTATAATCATAAACTCCACAGAAACATTCAGCTGGAACAAACTTCAAGTGATTTTTCAGACACATCCTTCCATGTTTTATTCCTTTTGAGGTCAGAGGAGAGGTTAGCTCCAGTTAGGATGAAAACTGAGTTTTCTAGCAATTCACTTATTATTTCCTATAAACATTTGCTGAAGATTTATTTTACAGTTATGATTAAGTATGAGCTGTAGGGCATTTTAAAACAAATTATTTTCAAACTTATAATAAATAGTGAAAAGTAGATTCTGTAGTTGTAGAAAGTTTTTTTTTCCCCCCTCATAATCACAGAGGTAATGTGGAGGGATATATTTGTTTTTCAGCTGAGTTGCACAGGATATTGGTCAGAAAATGAGATGTAAAGCTGTTTCAAATTAAAATTATTATTATTAATTTATTCATTATTAATATTCCTGCAACTGAACTCATTTTTATGTCAGAAAACTTAAGATTGTAATGCTGATGTGAGCTCTTTTAAGAGCTACTGAAAGGAATTCACCCAGAAATGGACAACAGGTTAAATACACTTGCTAAAGATGCAAAAAATAAACAATAAACACTTACCATGGTGATATTTTCTGGAGTCACAGAGTCCCCATCCTTTGGTGACTGTAAAAAAGCAATTCATATCAATAAATGCATAAATATGAGAAAATCTTAATTCTGCCACTTGAACATGTGATACAACAGTTCAGCTTACCCAACTTTATGCTGGATCTTTGGATAAATAATGAGTTCATAATTTAATTCCTATGTTAATCAATACGTGAGAAGAGTGGGGTGATGTTGAGAGGTACAATCAGCCCTCTAGATGCTACATTGTCAAACATTTCATTCCTTGTTTGGGTTTTTCTTTTCAATAAACCTTATGTGTATTGGCCTGTCACGATAACAAACTATACCTGACGATAAATTGTCCCAGAAATTATTGTGATAAATGATAATATTGCATAACAATGCAAGTACACCCTCTCAAGGATGAGTAAACTTTAATAATGAACGAACACTTCTCACTGGAACTGGACGATGTGTTAAATATTATCCAAAATAAAATGCATTAACCTAAAACAATAAATTAAAAAGGAAATAAAAACTACTTACAACTGAAACCATAAAAAGTGGATTATGAAGTCTGTAAACAAAATTGACTTTCAAAAAACTATCAAGTTTATTTATCTTATGATTAATTGATTAAACTAATCAACTAATCTGAATTGTTTTTCATTGTGTTTGGGTCAAGAATACACTTCTATAAGACAAAATGAAAAACATGGGTTTATTTGAGTCAGTCAGGTGTAATTAGATGTAAGTTTAGGCTTTAATCTTAATTACTTAACACTTTGGGGGGTTTTTCCAAGACAAAATAATATATTTGGGTTTTAGTTTAGTCCATCAAAACCACAACCTAGAGATTCTGTATTGCACAGTTTCGCTGCTAATGTCATGGAACGATTATATGGTCCTTTTTAAGATGGTTTACTTCACAATAAAAGCCTCAAGAATAGTTACAGGGGTCCAGATTTTTTTGTTGTTGGTGAACCGGCATGTGTTGAATCCTACAGACACTCACATGTGTCAGATCATCACAGCAGGCGGCACAGGTACAGGAAGCAGCATGAGGGTTCAGAATATGCTCCTAAAACAAACACACACACGAACACACATACAAACAAACAAGTTTAAATACTGAGGAGGGAGAGATGTACTTTCTGTTTAGAATCTGTATGAAATAGTAAAACACACAGCATGAAACCATGAATTAATTCAGTACAGTTGTGGTCCTACAGTGTAGCAGTTGCACAGCTCAGTACCTGTATGAGGCAGAGCAGAGGACGGCCAGCGTATCTGATGCTCCTCTTCCAGTCTTTGCTGCTCGCTCTTCCAGCCAAAGCTTCAAACTCAGTCGGAGCAAACCACTGCTGGTTGTGTTTGATACAACGACCTTTGCCACCTGAACAACGCACAACTACTTTAGCATAGAAAATGTCAGGAATAACGCAAACACGACTGTTTGATGATGATGAATATTGATCAAACTATCGATATATAAAAGTCTGCTGTTTAAACTAACATGACCAAAGACAATAGGGGAAAAAAAACAAAAATACAAAAAAATATTCAGTTGCCTAAACTTTATATTATAGATCCTTTGAGGAAAATAGGCAAGTTAAAACCAATTTAAAATGTGACAATAAATTATATGAATAAATGGTGAAATAAACACAGAGAAACATAAAACAACATGGAAATAGACTCAGTTTGTTATTTCAATAGAGAATTACAGTTGGTGCCACAGGCTTCAGCAGCTATTAATCACCAATACTTAACCACTGTACTCTGCAAACCCAGGACTAAACCATATTGAACCAGGTAGGGATGCACTGATATGAAGATTTGGGCCAATATCAATATCCAATATTAATCCTGACAGAAGATGCAATCAGATATTGGAAAATGAAAAAGATGCCAGTATATTATTTAAAAAGTTACTTGTTTTTGAAATTAAATTCAGAAAGCTGAGCCATAGTTATACATAGAGGCAGGTAGACCCACCAGATTTGTGCTGATACCACAAGAGAGAAGCTAGAATTTTCACAAGATGTCACCTGATCCCAGCCGATTCTTGTACAGGACTCCGCTCGTATTCCTGCAGCGGACCGGCAGCTCGTTGTTGTACACCGATGGATCCCAGTTGTATTTGGAGCAAGAGTCTTTGTCCTGCAGCGGAGTCAGAGGAGTGGGTGGAGTCTGAGGGCCTGACAGACACACACAGAAGGATATGAATCATTTGTGATCATTTTTCACTGGCTAATAAAAAGCATCGTCCTGCCAGGACAGTACAGCACACCGGATGTGATGGTGGTGGCAGATTTGAGGCCCGTTGCTTCCACGATGCTGCCATCAGTGTGAACCACAATCAGGGTGGCCTTCTGGGTACTGAGCCCTTCCCCCAGCTGCAGAGTGGTCCTGCCACTCTGTAAGCACACAAACACAGTCAAATACGGAAACAATAACATGCTATAAATGATATTTATTTCCCATACAATACAAATATCTGAGGTTTAGCATCGGCCGATGGCGATCCGATACGGAAAAAAAAAGTACTGAACTGACTTAAAATGTTTGTTGTTGTTTTGTTTTTTTTACACAGATATAAATGTACTGGATTACAAACATATTTGATAACTCTGCACTAGTACAGTAATCTTAAATGCACAAAAGGATTCACAAGCTTGGTCAAACATGAAAAAACAACACAACTTTCATTTGTTCAGTCAATTAATTAGGAGTAGAACAGCCAATGTAAAATAAATAATAAAGAAACTGAAAGTAACAAAAACAATAGGTTGACTACTTTGGTCAAACACGTAAAAAATAAACTGCAACAAACCTTTTAAATGGTTCAGAACGTGCAATTAGGAAATATAAATATAGTGTAGAATAAATAGTGTAGAATGGATTATGAAGTCTGTAAACAAAATTGTTTACAGACTTAATAAATAATAAATAATAAAGCATGACGTCACTCAGAGAACAAAGCATAGAATTAGAATGAATCGATCCACATTGTCAACGATATAGAATTTTTTTCAAAACAGATGTTGGATTGGTGCATTTTTGAATTCCTGGATAAATTATTTTTCACAAGTCCCACAACAATACTTACGATGTCAGAATAAATTATGTGAAAGAGGATTTTCACTTTTATTCCTCCATAAAGTCACTGTATAAATCAAACATGAGTCCTTGGAGAGATTTGAGCAGTGAGGTGTTATTTACCAGAACGTGCTCAGGAAGGCTTGCTGACGTAGCTACTGTGGTGGTGAAAACATTGTCCTCTGCAGCCTGAACATCCGCCACGGTCACTGCAGCCACCTCTGATCAGCCGCAAAAAATAAAAATCACTGAGGTCTAAGAAAAACTACAACAAATTATTTCTGTGAATAAGACAGGACTGTGAAATGAAGTCAGACCAGTTTCACAGCTGAAAGTATGGCACACAATAAAAGCTTGTGTTGAAATTCCTCTATGTTGATGAATTTAAGATTGCAAACTTGGGGTGAACCAACTAGCCAATACTTACATGTTAAACTGACCATATCCACCGATCTTATCTACCTCCGGAAAGTTAAGACACAATTGGCCCTTCTGTTGCCTAAACTTTATATTTATATATGAGCTCACTATCTCATGCGCACCTAAAATAAGTTTGTATCGTTGGGTATTGTTCAATGTTTTTCAATAAAGTAAGATTGGAACACTGAAGGTTTATCGTGACCCCACAATGGGTACACTCTATTTTTACCCCAGAGTGAAATTATGACACAATTCCAAACTTCCATGATTTTTAAAACAATTAAAATGATAATTTTTAGCAACCAAAGTTCAACTAATAAGTCAGTATCCATTTATTTTAAGTTCTTTGATTACTTCATTTTGTATTGCAAGATAGCAACAAATTTAATTAGTCTGAAGTTTTCTTTTGTAAGTCATTGTAGACGAAATGTAATATTTCTGCTGGATGGGGGCTGAAGCCCACTGAGGCAGCCTCCACAATATATTTTCAATATTGACATTTTACTTATAGCTTCGGGGTTATTTATGAGTAATATCTGTATTTTGTATTATTATTTATATTTATAAATATTTCTTATAGGAAAATGAAAGAACATTGGCTAAAATCACTGAGACTCTTAAAATTACTTCAGGAACATATTTGAATGAAGTTGGGTCCAAATATCAACCACAAAGTTTCGGTGGTTGTTTTAAAATGCAGAACACTCCTCTGATTTTATGTGAGATATGCCAATAAAAAGTAATACATTCGTTAGGTTTGTTATGCTAACTACCTCTAACCCTCTGCTAATTCTCCTAAACAGTAATGGCCTCCTGCCGCTGCCTACCTGCGAATGCCGCTTCGGCCTCGTCTGAGTTCGGGAGGTGCTCGGCTCTCATGTCGATGTTTCGCGGTTCCGCTATCACAGACATCGGAGCGACTTCGGCCTCCGACTCCGTATCCGAGCCCACTCCCTCCACCGACCCACCGATGGGCGGTTCATCCAGCCCGAGTGCCTTCGTGGCCGAGGCTGCCTCGTCCATTCTTCCGCTGAACGACAAGAACCGAATAAGGCCGAGCGGCCGCGGAACAAAGAAACAGATCCGAGGTTCCCGGAGTCTCGAACAAAGCGACGCACAAGTAACGGAACTCGTAAACTAAATTTTCTGAAATAAACTATAACTGTATTTACCAGAAACTCAGGAAACTCTTACGAAATTCGAGCTGACCCCGAAAATTAAAGGGCAATCGTTATTTCTTTTTATTTCAAACCTACGGCAAGCGATAAACCGGAAAATGCCGAACGGGTACGAATTGACCCGATGAGAATCCGGCCAATAATAGCAATTTTGCACGCGTATTTCATACTTAAGCGATGGTGGAGCTCCTTAGGCTTCACCTTTTTTGGTTTAAACATAAATCCACAAAGATTTATGATTCCAACTCTACACTGACATTCTGACCACTCACATAGAAGGCAGGAAACTGGAGAAGGTTGTTGTTTTTTCAGCCGACCTTCCAAATGTACTAAGACAAGAAATGGATATTTATGTATGTTTATTTTATATATCCAAATAACGATTATTAAAATATATTTCAATGATCAAAATATCCATGCTTCGTTCTCCAACTCATTGATATTTATCTAAAAATCAGTGTTTTTTACTTCTATTAATTTTTATGTTTCAGTTTCAGAGCAGACTCCTTGTTTGCACTTCCATAGGCCTGCCTGCGGTGGGACACATTCATACTGAATTACAAAATCATTCATAAAATAAAAAATTCTATGTTGGCTGCAACAAATTTACCTGAATAGAAAAGAATATGAACTTTCTCAGCCCTTTCACTGAATACACAGCAAATCCAGCAGGCCCAAATTAACTCTGTCAGATTTGATTTCAACACTTTTAAAGTGTCTTTATGGATCCACACCAGAGAGTGTTCATTTAACTCTTTTTGGAGAGTTGGTACCTTAACTCTAATTAAGTGTCAAATATCAAATCTGCTGGAATTAATCATTTAACTCTTACTAACACTAATTCAGTGTTAGATCTTAATATTAACTCTCAAACAGTTTGTTTTTTTTTACTTCATAAGAATTATTTGTAATTAATATTAAATAAGTATTTTATTGCTATGAACTTCTAAAAATTCTTTGGAAAATAAACATTTAATAAAGAGGCAATGATTTTCTTAAATGCATTTATTTCAAAATGTGCACCATAATTACAAAACATATTACAACGTGGAATAATATGCATGTTTCACATGTCGCTTTCATTCACATATTGCTTATCCAAAGGTCTGACATATCAGCTGTGCAATACAAAATGCAGTATGCTTAATAAATTTTTATTCAATACAATATGCATAAAATTGTTCAAAGTACAAAGTAGAGAAAGTAAGGCAAGAAGTTCATGTAATATGATAGAGTAAATGTTCTTTTAATTAACAGGTAGATTGCCAGTTATTACAGTACATAACAGACCAACCTGATATTTAGATCCATCACTTCTTACCCAGTTTATGTTTCTGTTGGTAAGAGACTGGTCCTGGCCTCTCTGCACTCCCCCAAAGAGCTGTCCACTCACTAACACAGATTGTCTTCGGGTTGTTGGGCTGTTCGTGAAGTTTGGCCGGGGACATCACTGTGCTCCTCTACTGCACTGGACAGTCTTCAGTCTCCGAGTACGATAGCCAGTGTTGGTCTCTGGATCATAACAAACAAAAAACATGTCACCACTGTTCTTGTTTCCCCTATGAACAGCGCCCAGATTCTCTGACCTACACTCCATTAAATATGGCAATGAGAAAATAGTGTCTTAATTGGCAACAATGTATGTTGTAAATAGACTGTGTAACTGAGCACAAGAGAAAGGCTAAGATAACTGCAACTAAGATCTAAATGCAGTGCAACTTTGACTTTATACTAAAATAAGGAAGGAAAAATGGTAAAGTTGAAGACGTACCAGTTTAATAAACTGTACTGGTCAGTAATAAACCAAGAACAATGCACATTAACAGAGCACAGTTAACTTTCAACACAGTAGAATGTATCCCACCAATTAATTAGGTATTAATCACAGAAAGCGCTACAACTACATATTACAACCCCAACAGATTAGTAATAAGATTTTTAGCACAGTTAGTGCAATCGTGCTGTCTCAGAACTGTTCAAAACAATCTTTTAAACAGGTTGTATACATAAAAAAAACAACAAACAATGTTGAATGTATCAAACTGGCTGTATCAACCACACTATTTAGTTTCTTGAATTATTAAAGCAGTCTGTTAGCTTTACAAACGTTGCAGGCCTGAGGGGACACGGTTAGCTTTCGTCCTCAGAATAGCAGTTCCAATGATGGTGGCTCCCAGAACAACCACAAGGAATGGGTTACTCATCCAACCTGAATTACCAGTTTTGAACGAACTGCAATAAAACTGCTCCAATCATTTTTGGAGCTTTAGTCTTCGAAGAATCCATGAAGACTCGGGAAGAGGAGGTTGATGCTGATGACTGGCGATTCATCTGCAACCATACTGGTTCTAATATACAGAAGTAATATATTTTCCTCTTTTCCTTTGGATTATGTGCAGCACCTTAAATGGCTTCATAAATAGAAAAATTTACCTTATCAACATCCAAATCTATATTAACCTTTTGCATTTCTTCATATTGTTTTATATTTTTCCAAATCAACATTTCCAAATATACATCTTTCTATGATTTCATGATCATTTTTTCCCATTTCTAAACCAATTTCAATAAGTATAGGATAATGATCACTTCCTATAGTTGATTCTCTTAATATTTTCCAATTACTAATCCCGACAAAATTCTCTGAAACTAAAGTTAAATCGGACTTAGATTTATGTTCACATCTTCCTTCCTGAATTTAAGTATTACCTTAAATTCCTAATTTATCACTTTCCTCCTAACCACTCTGTTTTCTTCATCTGAACTACACTCTTCTAAACTTCTCTTACTGTTTTGGCTACCAGTCTCTCTGTCATCTTTCAATTTTTTTTCCTTTCCTACTGGGATCCATTCATCAAAATCCATATCATCATCATCATCATCACCACCTCCATCTACATTGGTTGTCATCCCAACCCAGTCACACTCCAGTTTATGCCAACCGCCAAAAACAACACAAAACAAACCCTTCTGCAGATAGTGTTTTCCACCTGTCAAACTCCAGCTTGATCTCAACTCAAAAGAATAGTTATAAACTGTCTCAGAAAAAAACAAATTACTTACCAAGTGCAGTGAACAACTCAGACATGTGGAAAGTAAATTGTCCTGAAATGACTTGGCTTCTGTTCTGTCGCGTCGCTTCGGTGGGAACCTGTGATTCTGGGGCCAGAGTCAGTGAATGAACTCCTTTAGTGTTATAGCCGCTGTAGGAGTTCAGAGTTAAGAAGTCAAGAGTTACTGATTCCATTTTAACACCTCTAGATTTGATACGGAAACACTTTGTTTTAACACTGGATTTTAACTACTACTAATATACACCCCAGAGTTACATAAACAAAATGTGACTCTAGTAGAGTAAAATTAACTCTGCTTTTGCATAAAGTCTACAAACACCAAAACATTTAACACTTTTGAATTTGCTGTGTACATGACATTAGCCATTCACATCCACTTATAAATACACGTAAAACAAACCAGCTCCATTTAAACTTCATGGAAAACCATGTAAGCATTTTACTTTAACAGGAGACAACATAAAATAACTGCAAAATAAATCACTTGCATGTAATATTTACAACAAATTCTTTTAAATCTGTGATTAAGACAATAAGAGTTTTTGCTATGAAGGACTTTGTTGTAGTGCAGCAGAACTTTCTGCTGCACTACAAAACAGTAAAAAGAAAAAGGTGGAGGCTTTTGGTCAGTTTCAATATTTTCTACTTAATTATATGTCTGTGGATGTGCTCTCTATATTATTCAGACATGTTACTGAATGGTTAAGTGCTCACTGGTCTCCTTAATGTGTTCTATGTGCTTCAGTTATGCCACCAAAACAGCCAATGAAACAAAATATCAAAGGACTTTTCCTGAAAACAACTTAGAACATCTTGAACATTTTATGATCAATATCTAAATTTACCACAGTAATTAATTTTGCAATATTGCATTTGAGCCCTGTAAAACATCTGAAAAGTTAGCATTATATCCCTGAAGAAACAATCAAGTTATTAGTGAGAAAAATGTACGTATTTGCTGGTAGAGTAATTCATTTAGGTAATCTGATAGCAGAAAGGAATTGAAAGCAGATAGTATGTTACACAGTGCATTAGACATATTGAGAAAAATCAGTTTGAATTTCATCCATATTAAATTAAGCATTACACATCAAGAGTTTTCTATTAGACTGTATCAATTTATCAGAAAAAGTTTCAAATCTAAACCTTCCAGCTTTTTTTTCTCAACACTTAGGGTCTAAAAAAGAAGACCGTGCTGTAATTTGCTAATTATGAATATTGATCAATCAGTAAATAAAAGTCTGCTGTTAAAACTAACACATGCCCAAAGAACCTGGAAACTTGGGGGAGTTGGGAAATACACAAAAAAAATTCAGTTCTCTAAACTTTTTATTATGAATGCTTAGAAAAAATATTAAGATAAAAACCAACAGGAAATTTAACGATGGATAATATTAATAATTGGTGAAGTAAACACAGTAAAACATAAAAAAAAGAACATGGAAATTCCAATATGGTAACACTTAGTATCTTGTGAGTAAGTTTGCTGATAAAAATGATAAGTTAATTTGTAGAGCTACTTAGTTTATCAGTGGTTCTTAAACACACCAGCCTAATTCTCCTGTGACTCCACTAAAAAAGAACTAATCAGCCTGACACACACATACTGAAGGGTTAAACTGAACAGAATGCATTGCTTTTTTTTCTTGTTTTTAAAAACCAGTTTGAAATAAATAAATCAAATCAAACAAAATACCGGGTTTTAAACCACTATTACTTTATGAGCTCGCAAACCATTTTTTCCCCCAAAAAAGAAATGACCTTTTCACGAGAAAACAGGAATTTTTGTGACCAGCATTAAATGTTGTTTACTGAAGATAAATTTGTTTGGACAGGACTCAAGTTGTCATATTGCCAAGAAGTTATTCAATCAATTCATCTGTTCATTCTTTTATAGCAATATAAAGACCAAAAACATCCCTGATTATTATTTCTACAACTTGGGATAAATAAAAAAAAGTGAATCAGCAGACTAACAAACACATGACCGTATGATCATAAAGGTTTTACTGCTCTGGTTGGTGTGCTGTAGCTGTGATCACATGTTCAGTAACCCAGCCTTATTGTTACACCCAGCCTACTTTCAGGGCTGTTTTGGCTCCATGACTAGCACTTTGTAAATTCAGTCTGATTACTTAAACCTGAGGTGAACCAGAAGCATGATGGCAGTGGGTCAATCATTCTGTTTAGATGCTTCTCAAACAATCACAAGGCGTAAACATCATATAGATCCTGGACTAAAAGCATGACCTAGCAGGGCTGGAGGTAACAGTTAGTTGTTCTTCCTTAATGTGTTTGAGTGAAGCCTTTTGTCTTCTCCACTTTGGAATCGCTCAGCTCCTGAAAGCTTCGGCATGTTGACATGTTCCCTGCTCTTTAGCATAATAACACCCACTATAGTTTCCCCAAGTGAGATAGCAAATACCAGCTGCTGTACATCAGTTCAGCTAAACATACACATATATACATCCAATTTCCTTTAATCAAAAAGGGTTTTTTTTAGCATGAGGACCTTAGAGGCTACTCAAGCCTAACAGCTAAGGTTTGTCAGTCTGAGTTTCACATCAACAAGGGTTGATGATGTTCTCCTGAAATCAGGTCTGGATCCTGGAAACCAGGTAATAGAGAAGAAAGAAGGCCAGGACCAGTCCTCCAGAGACGTAGCAGAGGAGGCGTCGATTGTCTTTGCCAGATCGGACCATTGTGGAAAACCGCTTCACACTGCCGCTCAACAGGCCCGTTGCACTCATGAAGTTTGAGTCCTGAAAGACGAAGAGGGAGAAGACAATTACAGCTTTAGTTTCTTTCAACACACACCTGCAATAAGACCTAGAGATCCGCAAGAACCGCTTACATCAGAGGCAAGACGGACTCACCATGTTGTCTAAGTACTCGTTCTGATCATCCACCTCTCTGTCAATGTCATAAGCCAGCTGTCAGAGAAAGATTCAATTAGTATGACAAAGTTTGAAACTATTCCTTATTTCAAACTGTATGTCCATAAAAGTCACGAAGCTTTCTTAATTGGAAAAAAATTCTAAACCTAAAAGTTTAGAGAAAAAATTTACTTAAAAGGACAGTGTTATGTATTTCCCAGGCACATAGTATTATTTTATAACATAATCAAGTAACCATGTTACCTTCAAATGCTATAAAAAATTAAAGGATTAAAGGACTTCTCAAACATGCATGAAAGAACCAAGGTAACATTCCAGATATGCTTTTGATGAGAGTAAACATTGTAGCATGATTCAAAGCTCAAAAAGTCAATTTTACATAATACTGCCCCTTTAACGCATACAATGGAAGAAGGAAGTAGCACCTGTGGCTAGAATCTCAAAATAACAAGCAGGTAGGCAGACAACTGACAACCATCACTGATAATCAGACCAGTGGAAATAAGCTTTTTGCATACCGATCGGTACGCAAGGCTTTTACATACCGATTTCAGTCGGGAGACTTTACTGGCCAAGTTATCAGCCAGTCGTTTGTTTTCAGCATCCAGCATGCTGTCGACAGAGCCGTGATCTGAAGACACACAGACACAAACGACCAGGCCAGTGTTAAATGTTTACAAGCTGGAATTTAAAATCAAGATTTTTGTTAAGCGCCTGCTTCTTTAAGCAGGTGAAATAAAACTTTATCCAGCGATTTATTTTTAAGGTCTCTCTTGCGCTTTTACACCCATTATACAGGTTACCCAGCTTCACTGCCTTCAAACACACCATACAGAAAGCTTCCTTACAGCTACTCTTGGCTTTCAGTCAACTACTGAAATTCCTGTTAAAGATACACTTCCTTTCTTGACAAAGGAGGTAGCATAAAAACTAGAACAAACATTTTTATTTTAGATCAGTCCCAAAACTATAACGGGACGATTTGTGGCTTTAAAGCAGTGGTCCCCAAACTACGGCCCGCCTCCACATTTGGTCCGGCCCCCTGAACAATACCAGAGAGTATTTTAATAAACCATAAGCCGCTACTTTTTTCCTACACTTTGAACCATGCGGTTGCAGTACAAATTCTTACAGTTTAGCACAGTCTCCTCTTGAAGTGTTGTATATTTTGGTGATATTTCAATATATTCTTGAATATTCCTTCACATACAAAGAATTATTATTGTTTTGAAGAGATCATAGAAAAAGACATTTTCTAATCCGTTTATTTAAGTTTGTCGCATTTTGATCAGGAAACGACACAGCTACTTAATTTCTTTACAAACATCTGCGTTGAGGACCCCGTTTGACTGTCACTAGTTAATCCAGGTCTTAATGTGGCTCGTTTTGTTTTTAAGTTTATTTCCTCTCGTCACCAGCCTGCAAACTGTTTTCCAGTAGAAAACACACAAATAAATACTGTAGATATGGCTCATAATCTGTTGGTGGTATCTGACAGTAATGTAGGAACTTTTATTTTTATAATTTTTGCTTGTCAATGTGAATTCACCACCAACTACAACATTGGCTGTTAACTTTATATAATTTAGATGAAATTTTATTGCAGTATAACTTATCGACATTACTTGATATTCCTCTCTATTTGGACACTAAACACCTACAATTTAGAAACATCTGCGGACAAAAAAATAGGCCTGACGTCATTGATATATATACATATACATAGATCTATGTATGTATATATATATATATATATATATATATATATATATATATATCTATGTATATATATATATATA
>CAEFZX010008364.1:0-40140 GCA_903066825.1 Alfaro cultratus
TGAGACATAAGTCCTCTAATCCTGGAGATGTTCTTCAGGTGATAGAAGGCCG
The DNA here is from genome assembly GCA_903066825.1 of Alfaro cultratus. Lineage (NCBI taxonomy): Eukaryota > Metazoa > Chordata > Actinopteri > Cyprinodontiformes > Poeciliidae > Alfaro > Alfaro cultratus. The sequence continues at coordinate 53 of CAEFZX010008364.1, forward strand.
ACTTTGTGACTGTCTTTATGTGGCTCTGCAGGTTCAGGTCAGAGTTCATCACTACTCCCAGGTTTCAGGCCTGATTGCTAGTTTTTAGTTGTAATAACTGAAGCTGTGCACTGACTCTAGATCGCTCCTCTTTATGTCCAAAAATAACTTCAGTTTTATAACAACTGAAGTTAGCTAATTTGACCGACTTTAAAGTCCAGCTCAAACAGCAGAGTAAATCTATAACAGAGTCCAGTCCCACCCACCAGCCCCAGTCAACCCTCTGGAATCTGATACAGGCCACTGTCTCATTCCCACTCCGGCTGGTTTTCCTCCCCAAGTTTCTCCCTCTGGCTGCACAGACCGCAGCGTCGCAGCTACTTCAGATGGACGTGCTGGACGTTCCCGCAGACCGCCAGAAAGGATGGTATCTTTCACTCATGGCCCCCAACACAAAAGGACCAGAGTTCGCCTGGCTGGACCCGTCCAGACTCTACTGCAACTCGCAGGTCCGATAAGAGAGAAGCAGCGCGCTCCGGTCTGTGGCTGGTGGTTTATTAACGCTTTGCATGATGTGAATTCTCCCTGTTGTTTTGGATCTGATCCAGGCTCTGGCAGACTGCGTCAAAGACCTTCTGGGTCCGTTTCACAGTGACCCCGTTGACCTGGTTGCCGGGATCGATGCCATGGGATTTATTCTTGGTGAGAAAACAAAGTCGTTTATCTTGAATAGGGAAGACGGGGGGGAAAGCAAACACAGTTCAGACCGATCTTATTCAGAACGGCTGCTACTGTGTGCCTGCAGAAGACGGGGAAACCTGACCCCCTCACGGTGCAATGCCAAATTTAGATATAACTAATATAAAACTTGTCTCTCACACATGGTGTGACTGTGAGGGTTTTCTGTCTTTCTTTTCTTTTTTTTAAAAAGGGGCTTCTGTCGCCACGACTCTTGGAAAAGGTTTCCTGGCCATTCGTAAAGCGGGTCATCTGTGTGTAGCGACCCAAAACCAGAACTACACAGACTACACAGGAAGAGAAAAGACTATGGAAGTAAGACTGGATGTGCTAAAACCAGGTTAATCATCACATTTCACTTAAGTTACACAATCACTTCTTAGAATAATGTTTAGAAAAAAAAAAATTCAACCAAATCAGTTCAGTTATGTCATAAATAACTGCTTACAATATGGAAGGAAAGATTTATTACGTTTTGTTTACTGTCATTTCTGTGACCATATTAAAGCTGAAGGGAACATTAAAAACTAATGAGCACTATTGGATGATTGTTAGGGTAAGAAAACATCCCACTAAATCGGTGGTGGTCGCAGTCATCATTAAAAAATGGCGACAAAATTGAACAAAGTGAAAACTGAGTTTCACCTCAATGTTTTTGGTGAGAAACCGCGAAACACATTTTCAGAACTAGAAATCTTAAAGCACTAAAGGAATTGAGATGTTTACGTTTTTATTCTATAACCAGGGATTAGTTTGACTCAGAGCCGTCAGTGGGTCACGCCGTTCTTTGCAACAGTGCCATCTAGTGACGGAGAGAGTGCACTGCAGTTTACATATACCACATAGTCGAGATCACATTTTTTCTAACTGTCCAGAGGCAAGACAGAGCAAACTTCTTGTTTTATGTCAGTTAGTTACTGAATTATTTCTATTTTTAGATGTGTGAACCTCTAACTTGTTGACAAACAATAAAACAATACCTTTAATTTGCAAAACTTGACCTAATGTAGTTTTTCTACACCAGCACTGGGCCAAAATCGTACTTGTAGGACAAATAAAATATAATTTTTAAAAACTGAGAAGTTTTTGTTGTTTTTTAATTAAACATTTTTTATTGTAGGAACAGGATTGTAGATCCAAAACCCCAAACGGTTTCTGTATGTTTTTCTTGTGAAACAAAAGGCTTCCAGTTTTCTTTTTCATTTTGGGATCTGGAAAACAGAAAAAAATATTTCTGTCCTCAGCAACTAAACCCATGTAGGTCAGTGTTCATTTGAAAACACAATTTAAATGTAAATTTAGATACACCAAGGTGTTTTTTAGAATACAAGTCAATGAGTGAAACCAGAACGCTTACTTTGTGTTTCATCTAACATTTTTGTATGTAGACTTTGATTTAAAAGTTGTAGTTTTATCCTAATCTATTCTTGAATTCTGGTCCGGCAAAAGATCGGTCCAGGGTCTGAACTTTGACCACCCTTGTTCTTCAAATGCTAAAACTGAAGATCCTTTTGGACGTGTTCTGCGGCAGGTCTGAGGGTCTTGCTGGTGGACCAGTGGATAGAGACGGGCGGCACGATGAAGGCTGCCATCCAGCTGGTGGAGAGCCTGGGAGCCACGGTCGCAGGTCAGCCAGCGCAGAGACCTCGTTGACCAATCAGAGCTCGGCAGCTGAAATTGGACTTGTCTCCTCGTTCGCTGTGCAGGTGTGGCAGCCGTGGCCATCGAGAACACGGAGGGAGGGAAGTGGATCAAGGAAAACTACAAGTTCTCCCACTGCATCCCAGAAGGGCTGCAGAGCCAAGTGGACGGGAAACACCTGGACTCTTTCAAGAGCTTCACCAAGTAGAGGCGATCCTCCACGAAGACGACTAAGACGCATTTTACGTGAAATGCTTTAATTTGCATAGAGATGCTGTGATGTAGTAGGTTTAACATATATATTTTTTTTACTAACTAAAATAATTTGACATGATTGTATTACTGGCATGAAATAAAAAAAAAAGATTAAACACTTAATGATTAAACAGCAACGACTAGTCAATGCAAACGGAAAACAGACGCTACGACAAAATTCAGTCACTGATTTGATAGAAAGTAAGGTAAAACGTACCCATCAGGATTCCTGGAAAAGTTTTTAAAGTAGGGAGCAGTGAGCAGCATGAGGCGTGCCATCAAAGAGTGTGGTTTAGAAATGAATTTAGAAATGAATTTATTCACTATCAGTAACAATGCTCAGCCAAAGTCAGCAATAAATGGCAGCTTCATGCTGAAACGACAGTAATGCACCTTTGTGACAACTTTTATTGTAGTAGCATAATCTCACACTGATCCAGCCTTTAATGTGAGCACATTTTTGTGGAGGGTAAAGAATATAGAGCAGTAATAATAAAATCACAAGCCTTATAATAATTTGAAATTGTGTAATATTGTTAAAAATAACATTATTGTTTTGGTAACACTTTATTTGACGGGTTTGCGTAAGACATTGCACTGTCATAATCATGACATAACACCTGTCATGATGATGAAGGAGTCTTCATGAATGTTTACAACTGTTGTCATGAAGTGTCAATAGGTAAAAAAATTACACTTTTAATGAGAAGTTGCATTAAAACGTGCCTTAAAAGTCCATTAAAATGGTCAACTTTGCATTAAAAGTGTCGTAATTTACCGAATGACACTTCATGACAAACATTCCTGAAGACTCCTTCATCATCATGACAGGAGTTATGTTATGATTATGACAGAGTCATGTCAGTCTAATGGATGTCAAATAAAGTGTTACCATTATTGTTTCTTCTGTGGGGGTCAGGGTGTTCACACATCCTTCGCGACGTCTTAAATGACTCAAAGAAAGTGTAAGTTGGCCTTAAACACATTAATAACAGGTCTTAAATTTTATTTGTGGCTATGAAGGCTTTACGTCAAGGTTATTACAGTTAACAAAACCTAACAAAATAAAGAAAACTGAGATTGAGAGTTTCGCTAACTGAAATAAGTAATGGTAATTAATGGTGAAAAACTATAACCAACTGGAACTACAGTATATTGTTTGTTTATAAAAGTAACTAAACATACTTAAATTAGAAAAATTATTTTGTTTTAGTGTTTTGTTTCAATTGTCGGCAAATTACAGCACTCCATGACCCAAACAAAAACTAGCAAACACACTAAAGACTGATTAAAACTAACTGAATTAGGAAAACAGAAAGTCACAACAAAATCAAACTAAGCTACAAAGACGAACCTAAACATATTATAAACTTTTAAATGATTGCATTTTCTTGTCGAAATGCCCTGACTTTAAACGATATGTAAATATGGCATCTCTGTCCTTTCTTTCCCATTTTGAAGAGAGACCAACAGAAATGGGTTTAGAAGCGACTCTATAGTGAGGCTTCAGGCAGACAAGTACTCCCAGGTTAGTAAGGAAAAGTTCACAGCCACTATAAAAATCAGGACAAAAATTACTGAGAAAAGTTAATAGTGTCATTCAGTTTAAAGTAAGAGATTCCAGTAGTTTTGTATTTAAAAAAAATTCACCCACATAATAATTGCACTTAAATTAAAGGTTGGATTTTGTAATATTTTCAGTATGAAAATGTGCCACAACCTTAAAAGGTACATTCGTACTAAGACGATTTACGCATTTTTATCAAGTTGCCAGAACATCTAAACGGCAACGAAGGAGTCGAGGGGAAGAAGTAATGATCTAAAAAGTGGGAGTTGGGAAAAACAATCAAAACTTCACCTAAATGTTTGAGCTAAAAATGCAATAAGTAATTGATTCTGGAAAAACTCTACAGCAGCAAAACTGGAGCTATAAGCTGAGTAAGAATCTGAAAAAACTTTGGCAGTTTGATGGCAGCACTCTGTGTTAAAGTCCACCACAAATATCCTCACTTTTCCTGCTGGTCAGGAAAAAAAAATAAAAAATACAGACTGTAAACATGCCATGAAATCCTCCCCTCCTTTTCTGGCCACAGAAATTCTCCCAACTAAGCTGGACGGCAGCCACACTCATCCACCGCTGAGAAATAGTCTCATTCAGTCTGTGCGTTTGTTTAAAAAAAAAACAAAAAAAAAAAACCTTCATCCCATCCTTACTGACAGCAGCTGGCCTGCTTCTTCTTTGTGGTGGCGTGCAGATTGCTTGAAGTGCTGTTAATTCCTAAACGAAACAACAAAGAATAGTGTTAACCTGTGGGACGTTTTTTTTGATGTCTCGAGACAGTTCACATACTCACTGACAACATCGCCAATCTGTCTCGATTCGCTTTTCTCCAACTCGGCGAGAACGTTTGTCTCAAAGGCCAAACCGGCGACTCGAAAGAAGAACTCTCTGACGTTTTCCCCTGAAGAAAAGCAGCCGCAGATCTGTTAGAGAGTAGCTGGAAACCACAGTAGTGGCTAAGTAACACTTCACATGTCTCTTTATTAAGAAATATTTTTCCTGATTTTCTATATATTTTTTTAAACTGCTTTTGACAGAAGTCTTAAAGTGTCAGAAATGATGTCAGCATTTATGCTAAGAATGCTAAACGAATACCGCAGACTCGAGTCAGTATTCACAGATTTTTCTGCTGAATGCAACTCCAAATTATTTATGGAAAATTTGCCTGTTTTTGTATTTTCGTAGAGTACGTCCCAAATATTGGAAATAAAATGGAGCGAGAGAAACTGAAATACCTTGGAACAGTGCTAGCTGACATGCTATGCAGTGATGGTCAACATAAAGAAGACTGTGGATGTTAGCTTCTGCAGTAGTGCACAGACTGCATTACAGAGTTCACACTCTGTAATGCAGTCAATTATTTTCTGTCATGCCCCACCGGGGATCATAATATTTTTCAAGACCCCGTTGACCTTCCCTCCTATATTGCAAATCTGTTCATATTTAATAATTTAGCTGTACAAACCATTGGCTCCAGCATTGTATGACATAAACAAAACCACAGTTTTATTGTTCTAACTCTCAAAATAATTTCCAAAATCAGTTTATTAAATGAATCAGTAACATTTAATCAAGACTCAGTTTGAAAGAGAAAAAGCGCAAATGATTCACTGGGATGTGCATTTCTGGACTTAATATAGTAAAACATTTTGCAACTGTAAGCATTGGTTACTTATCAGCTTCTTCAGTTTAGTTTTCAACAAGGTACATAGTTCTTAACACTTACTGTGGAAGATTTTGCAGTAATATTGCTTATATTTCAGCTTGTCAGATGAGAAGAGATGAAAAGTGTGTAACATTTTGCATTAACAATAAAAAGATAGGTTTCGTCTATTTCCTGGCCTTTTTCTGTGAGCTACAGTTACTTACTTATGATGGAGTATAAGAGCCGGGCTCTGAGTTTTTGATTTGTTTTAAATACGGGTAAAGTTGGACGACAATAAAGTCGTAATTTTATGGTAACTTTTCACCATATTGCGCTAAATTGCCGAATAGTGAGGGTCTTGTAAGGTTATAGTTGGTATTGGTTTAACAAATGACTAATGATGTTTTAGCACAACAGAAGCAAATTTTCAGCCCCAGGACTTTGAAACCACTTTTTGAGAAGTACTGCGTAAAGTATATTATGTATTATGGTATGTCTGGTGTTTGAATTATTACAATATATTAGAAGCGTTTTATGAGTCCTCTTAAGTATTCAGAGTTTCGCTGTTCATAGACAGTTGTGCTCTTTCACCTTCAAAACAGTCAGAATTATTAAACTACTAGCATAAAGCTAAACAGTCAGCATGATTACTAGAATACTAAACTCAGAGATTTTATTACTAAATTGGCCGATTGACTTTGAATACCTTATGAACTATTGCTTGTTATAGATGCTAGTTGTTTTATGACTTGGAAAAAATAAAGCTATTTTACTTATTGCCAGCCACAGATTATGCTAAACATCATAAAGGGTAAACAGAGACTTGGTATTTTTTCAAAATACTTTTATCTTGCTGCCTATCTTCTGTCACGTTGCTGCTGTTACACCAGAATTTCCTCACAGTTGGGACAGTAGAGCGTATTTTTATCCCACTTTATGATTTACACAGAGAGTGATTGGCGAGCTGTGTATATAAAGGTGGAGTGTCAGACATTAAAAAACAATTTTCACAGGAATGAAACGTATCGACTCACCCGTCAGCGACGAGACAGCCCAGTACTCGGCATGAATCTCTCTCGCAAATTTCATGGCATCTTGTTCGATCCGGGAATACTGAGCAGGAGACTGTTTGAAATGGCAGGAGAAACCAGAGGCTGCTTTCTAATGTGTATTAAAGCGTGTTCATTTTCATTTGAAATAAGTACAGTCGTATTTAAAAAGTTACAGAAACAAAGCTCATTTGTTTCAAAAGCACCACTTGAAAATCACAACGTTCAAGGAGGTATTAAAAAATACTTTTCATTAAGTCAATGTTTCTTCACTATTATTAATATTATTGTTAAATTATTGGTCTGTATGCTATTCTAATATTAAATGTCGTGTTTCATTAGTTATGAACAGAAAATCATGGTAATTAACAAAACGTAAAGGATAAAAACCACCAGTCTGTTTAATTAATCTATATAACATGTTACTTAGTGAACTCATTTACTGAAATGTTCAATTCAAGTCAATCCAATTCAAACTTTATTAAAGAAAAAGTATTCTGAGTCATAGTAGAGATCAAAAAATAAAAAAGGGAAATAAGGGAGAAGAAAATAGCAATCAAATAAATGAAGTTTTTGATATTATCCTAATTTACTGAATATATATAATTGTGTGCAATTGGTAGATAATTTGATATGCCAATGTTTCTTGAGTGGAGAAGTTGCCAAGAACTCCTGCAATGCAGTGTAACTAGATGAGTGACATGTGAGAATACAGGAATTGCCACATATTTGTGCAAATTATGCATAAAATTGTAAAATTTTTAAAGACTGATGATACAATTCATCTATAATTCACCACTAGCAGCAAAGTAAAAGAGGAACTTTTACGAGAATCAGGCGAAAGTTGAAGAGCTCAGACTCATCTCAAAAGCAGCCAATATTCCTGCCTCAGTCAGAAAAGCTTTTGGGGTTTTCATGAGGAGGACGAAACATTCCTGAGGTTTCAACCAGAAGAAGAACACAAACTGTGTGTGTGAGTGAGAGTGTGCTCGTGTGTGTGTGTGTGTGTGTGTGTGTGTGTGTGTGTGTCTGGCCTTGACCCAAGCACTTCCAGTAAAAAAAAACAACATAACACATCCACAGGCGGAGTCCACTTTAAACAGCGTTAAGACTCACACTCAGGTCCTTCTTCGTGCCGACGAGGAAGAGCTGAACGCTGGTGGGGTCGTTCTCTTTCAAGGCGTCCTCCAGCCACTGCCTGCAGCAATAAAACATGGCAGGAGGGCATCAAACCGAGCGAGACAGAAATCATGAGTCCAGCAACACTCTCGTGATCAGAGAGCTTACCTGGCGTGGCCCAGAGAGGCGATGTCATTCACGTCAAACGCGATTATCACAACTGAGGAAAGAAGAACATTTAACCTGAAGCCTTTTGAATTTTTTCCAATACCTAGTTCCTGTTTGATCCGCTGTATATTTGGAAAAGCTGGACAGACGAACCCTGAGCTCCTCTGTAGTAAGTGGAAGCGATGCACTTGAACCTTTCCTGGCCTGCAGTGTCCCAACTGTAACGGAGCAAAAACTCAGCAAAGTCACAGCAAGCAGATTAAATAAATAATAAAAAAAGAAGAAATAATCAGACTCACAGCTGCAGGCTGAAAGGGACACCGAGCACCTCGAAGCGCTCCATCTCAAAGTCAACACCGATGGTCGCCTTGTAGTTCTTATCGAAGGCGTCCTTGCAAAATCTAAAGCAGAAATTTGGTTTTACTTTCCGGATCACTTGGTCAAGTTGCTCACACAGCTATACTTTTTCTTTTTATGTAAATATCTACTATTGAAAATGTGTTCTCACATTTAGAGATTTCATGTCTTTTGTTCTCCAAATTTTTTAATGCTTTTGCTTACATTTTTATTTTGAAAGCAGGACTTCATGCCTTTCTTCTCAAAACTTGTGATGCTTGTACTATGTTGTCTTAGGCAGGATTTTGTTCACCCAGCCAAAGATCAGTAGCTGTTAGCGATCAGCAGCACACTGCTGGTGGATGTTTAGTGTACTACGGAGAAGAAAGCTGACTTTGTTGTTTCTCCCTACATCCAGTGGGTGGCGCAGGTTGCTACAATCAACAGTAGCCACACAGGCACACCCGCTAGAAGAAAACAAACGCACCCAGTACAACACTTTTATTCTATTGGCGTAGAGGTTGCCAGGCGACTGTGCCAAAAGGCAGTTCTATATTTCATAGAACTGTGAGCGCGAGGAAAAATTTTGAGTACAAGTGTTACAAGTTTTGAAAAGTCTTGCCTTCAAAATAAAAATGTAGGCAAAATGTTAAAAGGTTTGAGAACAAAAGACATGAAATCCTGTTTCCAGACTTAAAATGTGTGCTCTTGGATTATCACAGAAAAATTCCTCCATATTCCTGGTTACCAATTATGTTTGACTGGACGACAGTTAACACAGGTTCACTCTCCTTCCTGCTGTGTTTAATAATTTAACTACAAACACAGTTACACTCACTTCTAATACAAAGAAATGTTTGCAGATATTCTCAGAGGTAACAAAAATTACATCCAACTCTTAATGTTTGGACATTAGTAAATATCTTGATGAATAAATCAAGCTTCATGCATTCATTAACCTGCAGCGTTTACCTATTAATCAGGCAGGTTTTCCCCACAGCCAGATCACCGACCACGATGACCTTGGAGATTTTAAATCTGACACAAGGAATGATAGAAGAGTCAGCCGATGAAACATAAATAATCACGTCAAGCCGAGCTCACGGAGAGTTCAGGTGTCTGTTCTCACCCCACAGTGCCGGTCCGCTGCTCCTGGCAGGCCGTCCTCACTTTATTGTTGAATTCTTCCGTAATGTGAAGAGCCGCCTCCTTTCTGAAAGCCTAAAATCAAAAGAGAGGAAGAGAAAGTGAGAGCGATATTGATTTTTCTAAAACAATAAAGTTGCTGCTGACGCTCCCGCTTTTGGTTTTCACCTGAGGCAGCTGAGCGATGACCCGGTCCCGGCGAACCGGAGGAAAAACGCTCATGCCTGAAACTCTGAGAGACATGAAGCCTCGGGGTAAACGACGTCTGGATGGGAAAAACACAAACGTTTCAACTCTTTGGGTTTGTTGTTTCAAGCTGCTGTCACTTTATGTTGCCATAGTGCAGGGATAATGAAATCGGTGTGTGTCGTGTGGATCAAAAAATTGACAGATTTGACCGTTTCTGAAGTGCATGTGTCACTTTTGATGTCATCTTGCTCAGAATAGTGCATATATATTGGAATCTATGATGTGGTTGCAATACAGGGTATTTGCGGGTTACAGCAAGTTGAATTTAGGACTTTTTAATGCCACTTCAAATTAAATTTAAGACAGAAAAAGCTTTAGATACACTGTGTTTTGGGGGATTCTTTGTCCTTCTCACACTGCATATGGCTCTCTACACACTCAGCCCCCATACTGCCAAGCTTAAAAGTTTATTTTGCATAGAAAGCACCCAGACTCACATGGGTTAACAACAGAAGTGAGACAGTGGCGTAAACAAACAGCCAGCTGACGATAAATTTGCACTTAAAGGGGCAGTAATGTAAAATTTCTAGGAACATACAGCCATTTCATAGCACAAAATGTCATGGTCAGTTTTTATGAAAACGCTATACATATCAAATATGACTTAGTAATTTAATGCTTTAAAATTGGGCCTCTAAAAAAAATCCAGCTCTTTGGGGTTTTTTCTTCTGTTGAATAAAATGACTAAAATCAAAGGTAATTTTTTTTCTACATTTTTCAGTGGGAGACAATGCTACTGCAATAAAAATAGATTTTAAGGCTTTCCACATAGGCTATCTTTGCCATTTTTGGAGGTTGTGGAAAATTATTATTTTTGTAAACTGGGTATCAAAACACTATCAAAAATACTTTAGTGTGGCACTAGGTTATGACTTGTAGTGCTTATTATTTTAAGTAAACAAAAAAAGTAAAAAATATATAATGTTAAATATTTCTTTTTTACATATATAACATCAAATTCCTCGAGATTAGTTCATACAGTAAATAATTTGGATAAATATTTCTGCTTCTAAATTCGTACATCTATACTAGGTACTATTCCAGTACCTAGTACTCCAGGTACCTGGAATAGTCCCTGGAGGCTATAAAATACAAGCTCCTACTACTACACACATATCCCGAGACTTCCTAAGAGCTACGGCAGCCTAAAGGAGCCAAAGGTTGATTACTCATGAAATGAAAGGTAACCGGGGCAACCGTAATGAGTGCCGAGCCACTTAGCCACTTACTGTCTGTTTTAATCCTATTGTTCATCAAAGCTCCGACTGAAGACAAAAGAAGTACATTTACTTCATTCGGTTTCCTTCTACGTTCAGCTGTAGCGACTTTTTAAGCTTCTATGTAACAACAAACCGTAAGTAAAAAGCTGAAAAGAGAGAAGGTTGCTGTGAGTTTTCTAAACTATAGAGGTAGCGTTTTAGCTGCAGTTGATGTTACAGGATACCTCAGCGATTCAAGACGGTCCTCTTCTGTCTTACTCCCCCAATAGACGCCTCTTGCTCCACACTAAGGCAGCTCACGCTTTCCGTGTTTAGTAAAAACAATTCACATGTATTAATGGGGCTTAAGTCGAGCCACGGAAGTTGTGGGGAGCAGCCGAGAGGGACCGCAGCAGCTGCTGACTCAGTTCCCCTGGATTCATTCTTTCCTCCCACATTTTCCCCTTCTCGGCCCCCTGCTGGACAAAATGAAGAACTGCCAGGAATCTGTTGATCTAAACAGTTTCCACTACTGCCTCTCTGACAAAGGCTAAACTTTAAAAGGAAAATGATCGTTTATTTACTAAATTTGAATATACATAAGAAAATCTGTCTTGAATCTCAGATTTCTACTGACTTTTGGCTCTTTTAGCGCCATTATTTGAGACAGGGGTGTGTAACACAGACTGACCAGAAAGCAGAGCTGCAATTCTGACTTTTTAAAAATAAGAATCCTGAGCAGAAAAAGTCAGATTTATGAGATTAAAGTCTGATTCCATATGCAGTGGCATAATCTTACATTGAAAATTTTAGAGAAATCCAACCTTTAATCTGAGTCCTTTTAGTAGGGGGGTCGACATTCTGATGTTTACATTACTGTTTTCAGACACTGAATTGGCTGCACAACAGGATATTTAATCATCTGTAGCTGCATTTCCACTGCAAATGTGCTCAAAGCTTTGCCTGTATTCCCTAACCCTAACCCAAAAAACCCAACTCTACCTAGCACCTAAACGTTTTATCAAAAATCGAGAGTATTTTTTAAATTGCAGTGTTTCCATCAGTCCATTTTCTTACACCTTTATCCCATCGGGGTCAGGAGGTGTTCCGGTGCCAATCTCCAGCTGTCAGTGGACAACAGGCGGGCTCAACCTGGACAGGTCGCCAGTCCATCACCAGGCGTGATTCCATTGTGCGAAAAATATTTTCGTAATGTAAAATTGTGCAATTATATGGTCAATGAAAATGCTGCTAGGAAGCTCTTTTGATTGTTGTGAAGTCCAGGTTCTGATTTGTAATATTTAGCATCCAACTGAACAATGGTATTTTCTGAGCTGAACAATTCATTGAACTCAGTTGTCTCAACTTTTGGCTTCATACACTGGATGGTCAAATTTTCAAGATTTTATTGGTAGAAAGTGCTGTGGACAAGATGTCCTCAAAAATGTTATCTTATTCAGATTTCACATCCAAACTGAAACACAGAAAGAAATCATTACCCCTGTGATTTTAAACACTGTTTTATTCACTCAGTGATTTGAAAGACACTTTTAATACAAGAGTCGTTTACATTATTGTGCTCATGATCAATTGAAATAACGTCGTAACTCCTACCTTTGTGGGAATCTTAGAGTTATTGTAGTCTCTGCTTATGTTCAAAAGGCACTTTGGTGCGAAGGCACAACAGCAAAGGTCAGACGCACATCAGCTCCATCTACTGTATGCCTTTTTTTCTTGCCGTTGGTTGAAATATAAAATGAAGTTTACATCGATCAGCCACAACATTATGACTATTGGTAAAGAGAGTTATACAGGGCTTGTTTTGTTACGCCCTGATGATTTAGTACTTGCAACATCCTCATGCCTTTTTGGAAATAAATCAAAGGTTATATTGCTAATGTCTCAGGATCCAAACTTGTCCATGTTTCTCTCCATGAGGAAGACTGGAGGGCATCTAATGTTGTGTCTGAGGAATAAACTTGTCAGTAAAACTTTACTGTCATCAGCAGTTACGACTTATGCAATGATAAAGTCCACTTAGAGCCAACAAACGTACATCTTTAAAAATAAAAAAACCCCAAAAAGATCTAAAGGAATGTGCACTTGAGGACAAATATTTACAAAGTGTTTTACATCCATTTCTGAGGAAATAAGAGAAAGAAGAGACATCAATCAGGTTCAATCTTTAAAAGTTGATCATCTCCAAAGTGTCACTATTAACCAAACCAGCAAAAGAGATACACAGTGTCTGACCACACGATTGTGCTGCTGCCTGCTCGGTATGAAACATTTTTTTTCAGGGTTCCTCATGAACAAATGGCAGAAAGAGCTGGTTTCAGCTCCACTGGAGTCAGTTAGAAACAGATTTGATCAAAGAGTCATAAAAGGACCAAAAATGATCCTGCATCATAGCATGTTAGCAGTTCAATTGGTCATGAACAACTCTGTCCGGTCCAGCATCTCTTCAGCCATGCCTGGAGACATGGCTTCATAGAGACAGAAGGATTGGTCCACATAATTATACAATATTAAAATGCTAATTCAGAAAATTCCAAGTGTCAACAACATTAGTCAAAACCCCTATAAAAACCCCCAACACTTTTCCCCATGCAGATATAAACTATATTGCAACATACAGTAGTATAGTGAGTGTGCTGTACAAAAAGCAGCAGACGAAACGCGATTACCCATTTCTAATACATACTGAAATATTCTTAACATTTACTTCAATAGACAAGTGTAACATTACCACAAGATGTTAGCATTCCGGCAGCAAATAATATAGTTATAAATAATTTCAATACCTCGCTTGTATCCAGCGCCCATTTAAAGTAGCAAGCAACAATCAACCTCACTCAAAACATCAGCAACATCACGTTAAATAAGGAAATGCATCTAGCACCTATGAAGGTAAATTGTAACTGTACTTAAATGTCTTTTACTTTTTATTTTTTTGCTTTAGTTATAATAAAATATTGATTCCGAGAGAGATTTTAATAAAACTATCAGTGCCATTCTCATGTTTGTAAGCTAAATAGGCAGCTAACTTGTAGCATTTAGACAGGGAATGAATAAGAACAAAAAATGCTTTTTGAAAAGTAAAACAAAAGTTGTATATCATCTTCTTTAAACATACTACCTGACTAGTTAACTACATTTCACTAATTAGTGTCATATTAAACAATAAAAGAGAAGCTAGCTACCTGTAGCTTTAGCTTTTAGCTTGATAGCTGCAAGTATATATATTAAGTGTCAGGAACGCAACACTTTTCTTTAAATTAACCAAAGGTTATTATAAAATCAATAACTGGATGTTTTTTTAAGTTAATTTCTAATCCACAACCATTAATTCTGTAATCTCATGTGAGCTATGCTAGCTTCTGCATTTCATTCACTTACTGATAGGCTACAATGGTCACTCAGGTCGAAGTTGTTGGGGTCTTAACATAATTTATTTTTATTAATTTGTTTTCTCTCGTTGGTATGTTTCCATTAAAAACTAGGCGGTACAAGTTGTTTGTATTCTTATCCTATTGCTGACATCCTGACTAGTTCCATCCTTAGTATTAGTACAAAGGAAAGATCTGTGGCATATTCTTCATATTTAGCTTACAGACATGGGATGGTCATCATTCTTTTCATTGTTAAGTAAGGCTAATGAATGCGTTTTACAAGCATTACATTATCAAACGATCCATAACTTTAAAGGTGGTTTTTGTCATCTCTACAAAGCCACCAGTGGATCACTTTTTAAAAAAGAATCACTGCTCATAGAAAACCAAACAGACCAAAATCTATTTACATCACACTGCTTGTTATTATCTTTCCATTAATGTTACGTATGTCAATTTAAGAATCCCAGTCCAAAAGCCAAGCTTCCCCTACTTCTTATGTATGCATACTAATCATTAGCACACAGTGCTTATACACAGTTTAATACAGAAGTTAATGTTAAATCCCACTCAGTGCTATCGCTACTTAGTCGACTCTGTATATTTTATTAATTATGTAGTTACTTTATGCGTCATATGAGCTGGTCAGAAAAATAGGTCTATAGGCCAAAAGCTTGAGTCTTTCCAAACTTCCATTTTAACCTTCAGTAGGAAAGTGATCAACAGAAATGCTGATCACATTTTTACAAAACATCTAAGAAACTTTCTTGGTATTCCAACGAATAAAACATTGTCCATTGCGCCAAAACTTGTACAATTTCAAGGATTTGTCAGTTTTCACTTAAACTCGTGTTGAATTTAGTTAAAATTTCCTACTTTAAAATTTCTGTGTAAAAGCAGCACCCGAAAAAGGCTACGTGTTTTGGGGAGCTTATTCTTTGGCAGTGAATCTGTTGTCACAAGTATATGTTAGTATGAAAACACAACAAAATCTGTAAACTTTCTGTCTTAAATTAAATACTTGGTGCAGTCCTGTAAACCGCTCCCCCCAGTCAGTCACTGAGAAACTTCTTGGAGTTGTTGTTGTGCGTGCCGTTCTGTCCCGTGTACTTCTTTCTTCGGGGAAAAAAGTCAGTGCGGAGCAAACGGTAGAAATAAATCACCATCATGATGTTCATCATCATGATGGTGACGAGGAAGTACCCGCTGTGGTTCAGCCAGGAGTAGTTGTGGACGATGTACCAGGTGAGGTAGAACTGGGTGCCGAGGCGAAACATGACGTAGGTGAAGAGGTTGGCGATTTTGTTGATGTGGTACATGGAGGAGGACTGAGCGTTGGCCAGCTTCAGCATCAGCCGCAAGTGCAGGGTGACGCTGTTGACCTCCACAAAGAGGGCGATCAAAGCACCGGCAATGTAGAGCTGGGTGTACAGGGCGTACAGGAAACACCAGATCACCTGGAGACAGAACGTCATGGTAAGGGTGTTTGTACCAACGAATGGCTAACCTCGGGTTTGGTTTTGGACAATAAATTATTAACAATATCAATCGTGATATCAATATCAGTATATAATACATCTGATAGAACGCTCAATAGCTTCCCTGAACTCTTATCCAGAACCGCACAGCATTCTGGGGGATGTAGGCAAAGGAAAGACTATAGCTGCTCAACCTTTCACGGCTCTCTAAGCTAGGTTGGTGGTACCAACAGACTCTTTGGTTACCTAGCAACAACGTGTTGAGTAACTTGTGAAGCAGTTCTCAACCCTCATAAATGTTTGAGAATGAAGAAAAACAACAGCATGGAGTGAAAGCTGTGGCTAAAAAAGAAAAGGTCACGGCACCAGTTTACTCTGGAAGTATTTCAGATATTTAAAACTAAAAAGTAATCAATAATTATTAGGGCTGTCAACATTAACACATGTGATTAATCTAAAAAGTTTAACGCATTAATATTACATAATACCAATTAACCGCATTACTTATAAAACATCTTTCCCATGGAGGGTTACCTAATTCAAAGCAGTGCGGTCTTGTACTGCCGTTAGCAATGTAGTCGTAAACGCAAGTGAAAAGATAAGTGAGGAGATTGAGACTGATGTGCCAAGTAGTATGTACTTATTGCAATGATGAATTATCCTTCCACCGAAGCACAACCAGTTTTTTGTTGACATTTCTAAGTTACTTTTGAAACAAAATGACTTCTTTTAAACCATTCTGAATTCAAAAACCTGGAAAACTGAGATGTTTGGTTTGAAATAATAAAAGATTTTCGTGTATTTTTACATTTCGAGCTTACAAGGCTAAAGCATGATAATAAATCGTGACTAGTAAACAGAAACAACAAATAAGATAAGTTATGACGTCTCTGTAAACAAAATTTTCCTTTAAAAAAAGGGGCTAGTTGAGACCAAAGCATCATCCAATTTTTGGTACAAGGAGAAAAAAGAGAAAAAAACAATAAATCACACAAATGGAAATTATTGCGTTTGTTTTAATTGATCAATTAATTGATTCATTGTTTATTGCAACAGGCCTAGACAGCACTAATAATTATCTATATCGACTGATGTGAAACCTTTACATCGTAATACATTTTTCAGCCATATCGTCCAGCCCTATCTAAGAGCGTCACAATCTGTTTAAAAGTTGACTTTTTCATTTTTTCGGTGTGAGATATACCATTGCAGTAAAAGTTGAATGTGTTAGATTTAATGGGCACATTTTGAGTAAAAATTCTACTAGCATTCATTAATATTTAAAGCAAAAAAAAACAAAAAACATTAAGCGCAACAAAAGTCCAGCAATGTTTCTGCATCAATGGAAATCCTGTTTACTTTAGTCATCTAACCTTGTTTGATAAAAAAGGAGGAAAAACGAAGATCTCTCTGTTAATAATCCATCAGGTCAACTTCAACTCTCCTTTTTTTCTCCCCATGTCCTGGGAACCTGTCCAACGCATTGCAGAACTTGATGTTATCTTTCTTTTGTCTTGTGACTCAGATATGCTGTCTGAACCAGAAACGCCAGCTTGATCGAGTTAAAAACAAAAGCACGAGCACAAACATCTTACCAAGGCGTGATGGAGTAGGAACTCCCATGATCCTCTGCCGTGTCCTGTCAGAATGATATCGCCTGCATCGTGCACAAAGTAACCTGGGGAAAAAAGTAGTTTTGGATTAATGTGGCGTGAGAACTAAAGACATGGACTTTCCATAAAAAACTAACTAAAAAACAAACAGAAACAGCTTCAAAATGAAAGTGTTGTAGTTACACACCAACACAACAGAACTGACCTTTCACACACATTTTAATTACGTTCGCCAACGCCTTTTAAAATGCACTCAGATTCCACATGAATAAATTATTTCTATTAGCTTCAAGCACTTATGAATTTGGTAATACAGTGTTATTCTCTGAAATTACACACTTGTCTCTTTCTCGCTTTCAAGGAAGTCTGTCTTCCTTGAAAGCGAGAGACTGCTTCGGCCAGGAAGAGTTTTTTTTTTTTAATCAACAATGGCATCTTTTTTTTTTTACAGTTCATTCTTGCGTTCTGTTTGAAATTAAACAGTTTGGTAGAAAATAATCATAGATAAAATTTTTATGATAAGCTGTGTAATGAGACGAGGCCACATGTTTCCAAATCTCTATTTCTGATTGGCTGATCGTTCCTGGTGACGTCTCCTGTCCCAGAAGGTCCGGAAGCTGCAATCGGAAGCCAACTTCAGCTCTGTATTGTACAGTATTGTGTTCATGCTTGATGTGATGTTAAATTGTATGTGATGTAATGTATCTAAAGAACTAATTTCAATATGTCGCCTACGGACATTTTATGTCCACTATTTTTCATGATGAAGTTTTGTTTAAAGAAAAAAAGTGTGTGTCTAAACCAGGTATGCTAGTCGTTAGCCTCTCCAATGCTAACAGCAGAGCAGAGTAGTAGGCTATCCACTGGGTGACCATGCTACTCACATGCTAGTACAATGCTAACACAAATGTGTACTCTCTTTCTCATTCTTGCTAGCGCCGGCCTCTCATTAATCAGATTAGCAGCTATCACTTTATAATAATTATAGCCTCCTGTGAAACGGAAATAGCCACTGCTTGGTGCGCAGCAGTCTTAATTTTGGGCCTAAAATTACTCCATAGTTTACAGCATTGGAGTTATTGCTTCTTCTTTTTTTTAAATACAATTAGATAATGTTTCTCTTTTTTGTGTGACTGTTAAACTCCTCTGACAGAAGAGTGAAATGTCTTCAGTCATCATATTCCAGACATGCAAACAAAAAGTTTCTCTTTTGGTTATTAAACTGTGACAGTCTAATTCAGCTGAAATATTTCCACTGCCTGGGACTTTTTTCATTTATTTATTTATTTATTTGTACAAGTGCCACTCTGAGGTGAGCATGACACACAAACAGCTGCTCTGTTAATGCGCCTAACCTCTCATTTCATTTGTGTTTGGACTCTGAGGAGCTGTTTGCAGTTGTTAGGGGGGGGAAGCTCTCACCAGACTTGTATTCTCCTAGAGACACGAAAACCAAACCACACACAACAGAGAGACTCGACTAGACCACCGAGGCTCGAGACGGTTGTTTTTGGTGGCCATAGCGTTCGCCTGTCAGGATTAAAGGAGGAGCTGCCAACTGCTTCAAACAACAGAAAGTGAGATAATTATACGCTTCTTTTGTAGCAGGAGTGTGGGAGCAGTTGAACTCCTCCCACACTCTGCCTTGGATGCAATAACATTTTAATATTCTCACGTACAGATCAAATAACTTGGCTGTTTTTAAGTCAAAACCTTTTTTTTAATTGTGTCACCTTGTCAAATATAGACTTCCCTTCGCATTTTAACACATCGCGACAACAAACCTACAGTATTGTGTTGTGATTTTATGTACATAATTGTTAGGTGCCTGGAAGGAAAATGATAAAAGGCTTTGGAACATAAAAATGTAAAAAGTGACCAGCAAATTTCAACTGTAAATGGAGAACTACAGTCATCAGCTTTAAGTTTTCCAGAAGATCGGTAATGATAACATAACAAAACAAACATCTAGTCGGGCATTATAATTAGGTGCTTGTGTAGGAATATGGAAAAATGAGTCATGACTTCTCCGGTAAGTGGTTTTGTTACTCAAATGTTAAATTTAAAAAGAAAAATGTTAGTTTCTCCTCATGTTTTTTTTTTTTTTGTTTGTTTGTTTTTTTTTTTACATGTCATATTTTCACATTCAAAACGACAATTAAAAAAACAACTTTTTCTCTTTTTGTTCCCTTTTGTTCTGGAGAAAATCCAATTGGATTTGGTTTTCTCTTCATATTTCACAAACTAAAAACATAAAATCAATTGCCAAACAATCACAGACGATAAACTTCCTTAACAAAGTTAGCAACGATAATATTTGCGTTGCTTGGTGTAAAGCATTGCAAGGCATGAACAAACTTTTAATTTGATCTCCAAAGTGAAATTAAATTCTCCATAAATCCAACCTGATTAACTAACAGGTTAAATTTATGTTTGAAAAAGATGCTCATTGGTGCTCGGACTATGGCTCTGTGCCCTGGGCGACACTTTATTGGGGGCGCAAAGAGGCCGAAAAACTACTATGTTTTTTTTTGTTTTTTTTGTAGGTTTCCATCCAGATTCAAACACAGATTATATTCAACACTGTTGAAGTGCTTTTGCTAATAAAGTGACTTCTGATTTCAATCGTTTGAACTGCTACTTCCTTTTTTAACTATTGTTATTTTATATATTAAAAAAACCCTCCATTTTCTGTCACTACACAATTATATGCTACTTATGTTGCTCTAACCAAAAATCTAACTAATTAATTACATTATTTATGTTTGTAATGTGACAGAATGCAAAAAAGGAGAGAGAAAAACTATAAGCGACATAAATTGGCACATAAAACAGACAGAGGTGCGTTTACTGACCTGTGGAGACGCAGATGAGCAGGTAGGACACAGGGGTGTGAAACTTGTAGATGTTGCTGAGCATCTCGGGCCAGATCACCACGCTGCAGAGAGGGACACACACAGGACAGATTAACTACTCTGAATATTCACCTGAGTCAGACAGGCAGCGGCTCGTTAATGGACAGAAAGCCCTGACTAAGCAGAGGCGTCGGTAAGAAAGGCCTTTCAAAAACCTTCTTCCCCCAACCAACAGATATTAATGCTTTCAGGGGATGTTTTAAAGGTACGGCGCCTCTCTGAGCTGTACGCACCAGAGGTTTTCTTACTTAGAAAATGTTGACAATGATAAAACATATTATGAACATTTTCCACACTTGATGTATGATTATATATTTGCATATCTCAAACGTGGCTTAAAAAAATTGACTTTGCAGTCAATTTTGGGTCTCTGTCTCTTTAAGAAACTCCTGCTCTTTCATGCCAACCTCACAACATTGCTCCTCTATTAACCCTTTAGCCAGCGTTGCAATGAGAAGTAGCTCCTATAATGATCTCAGCGGATGCACAGTCCAACAAATGTTTGCTAATTACTGCTGGCTAGTCTGAAGGAGCTGAGTGGTGTAGTCGTAGGGGAAAGGTTCTCTATGGATCGGAATCTGGGAAAGTTAGATCCTCCAAAGACGCAAAGCGTCCAACCAGGCGTTTTGCACAGCTAACTGGTTGCAATGGAGATTAAAGAATTTCTCAAACATGCATGGAAGAATCAAGGCAACACTCCAGGTCTGTTTTTGACGAGGGAATAATATTATAACACGACGTACAAGCTCAAAAAAGTCAATTTTACATGATACCGCCCCTTTAATAGCCCAACGTTTTGTGTGTGTAAACACGCCACAGTGACAGCTTGGTTCTAAACCGTGCCATGCGTTACTGAGTCATTCCTTCACATTTCTGATTCAGAAAGTAACAAAGTATTTACGTTACTTCTGACTTTTAATGAGGGGAGATGAGTCATGTGCATCGATTCCCCGCCCCTCTTTTGATGCTTTCACAATACAAATCAGGTTTTTCCAGTTGATTTTGTCTTTTCTTATTCTGTCTGTAGCTCAGAAGTGAAAAGTCCAACAGCCAGGCGCTAATTCAGCAACAGAAGCAGCTCCGCGTGTCCCTCCCCACCTAAGAATGCCATTGTCCCAGTCCAAGCATGCCCTTCTTCTTCTTCTTCTCCTGACTGCCACAGACTGTCACTGCTACACACACACACACACACACACACACACACATTCTCCCACACATTGTACATCATGTGAACTGGGAACAAGACAATGCCACCTCAGTGTTGAGCAGCGGGTGGATGGATGGAGCTGTCACTCACCAGGTCAGAGCCCAGGTCCCGGTCAGCACCGAGTGCACCATGGACACCGACAGGTTCTTCCACTTCCAGGAGCGGAAGGCGTCCTGCCGGACCACCGTGGGGACGGGCAGCCTCTGCAGCAGCTGGTGGGCCACCCTGAACAGCAGAGAGCAGACCAGCACCGCCGGGCCCGGGTGGCTCTTCAGCACAGGCAGCAGGGCCTCCATGCTCTTCTTTACGTCCCTGCTCCTCTACAATTCCAACAGGAGCTGTTGTTTTTGTTGTTTGTTTTGTTTTGTTTATTTATTTCAAAATGAGATGGATTCCCTCCGTATGTGATGGGGAGCGTCGTGCAGGAGGAGAAGAAGAAGAAGAAGAGGAGACGACCCTCCGCTCAAAGCGGATGTCTGGCTGTTCCCGTCTCGCGTTTTTACGCACAGCTCCAAGTCCGGGTCCGTCAGGGGATGGAGGCGAGGGAAGGAGGGGGGATTCTGTCTCGGATCATTCCAGTGGGACGGCGGTGCTTTTCTCCACGCCGCGCTTCGTAAACATGACGAGGCGAGCCGCGCTCAGCTCGGCTGTCGGTGCAGAATGACGGAAGAAAAGGAAGAGGGAGGAAGGCAGTCGGGGTGGGTGGCGTCGCGGCTGCTCCCTCGGCTCGCAGGAGCAAGGAGGGGCAGACACGCCAAGATTATGTTACGCAAAAAAAAAAAAAACTCCCAAAAGCCAGATCTGCTGCTGGAATGCGGTTCGGAAATATGCTCGTTACAAATAATAATAATAATCAGTGGAATGATCCGCGGCACGTGACGCGCTTACAAGGTCCGAGCGTGTTTGGGTCACTGGGTTTTCTCATCAGGAACAACACTAAGCTCCGTCTCCATTACAAATGCGCGCAAATCCTTGTTTATATTCTGATAATGTAAAAAAACAAAAAAAAAAACCAACAATAACACAATTTTGTAGTTATGGCGTTTCCATTAAATAAGAAATTAGACTAAAATCACAGGTAAATAAGGTTGTTCACGCGATAAGTCATTACAAAATCATGGCAGCGACAGATGTAAACAGTTTACACGACATATATTCATAACTCAGCTGTGGCGCTGGCCAATCAGAGGAGACATTGGAATCTTGATGCGGTGGATAAGCCGCTTAGGCCTTGGGGGAAAATTGTAGTGATTTTACAGAAGAGCTGTTGGATTCAACACTTTCAGATGAGTCTGTGGTGGAACCAGCTGCACATTGTCGAGAGAAAAACAAAAAACAAACCTGATGCTACTTCTTCTTCGTTTTCGGAAGGAGTAACATCCGGTTATACATCACGTGACTCGTGTGACGCGAAAAGGTGTTTCCGATGGCTGAGAAATCAGAGCAAATCTAAAATTTGATCGAAAAACGTGGATTTCACCCCCGAAATTGTCGTGTTTCTATTAAGCAAATTTATTTTCGTAATTTCAACTTGGAAATAACAAATTAAAAACACAGATAGTAGCACAAATAAAGAAGCGGTTTTAAAAATAATTTTGTCAAATGTTTTTTTTTAAATATTTGACAAAATATTTTATCTATGTTTGTTTTTCTCCTCACAAAACAAACATATATTATGAACTCTTATGAACTTTAATGTGCATTAAAGTACATAAGAGGTTTGGAGGGGACATGTCCCATTTTTTTTAACTGACTGAAGTCCATCATCCTGTAAAGAAGAATGAATAGTACCAAATTCTAATTTATTATCACCTTATGACATGACTATTTCAATATCATAAGTCATTCATTTTTGAAAACTGGAAAAATTACAGAATTGAATTTATTAAATGTAGCCGGGTTTGGCTTAAGAACTATCACGTTTAAGGTGTTCATCATCATTTTGATTTATGTTGCTTTATTTTGCCATCCACGTGCCCATGTGGTCGGTCTCTGTTGTTGCACATTTTGGCCACTAGAGGGCGGCGCAGTGCTTAAAATTGCTTACCGTTTTTCCCCAAGGCCTCAATTAAATGTTATGGCTTCATTTCAAGAACATCATTCAAACTGTCAACTTCACCCATCAAATTCAGTGGGCGGGACGAGGGGAACGTTCTTTAGAACCTGGCATCTGATTGGCTGTCAAGACGACTTCTTCCAAATTTGCAATGACTCTGAACAGTCATCCACTTAATTAAATTGCTCCAATTTGTTTACCACAAACTTAACAGTAAAGACACATCTTATTTATTTATTTATTGTGATTTGGCATTCTTCACACAGGCAGACACATCAGTGATGCTTGTACAGTACTTTGGATTAAATTGGATTTTCTAAGGAATGTTGCCACGTGTCTATTTTAAACAAATAAGAGATTACTAAATTTGTGCAGTGACGTCACAAGATAGCTTGTTTGTGAAAGTTAAAGTGTGGAAGATGCCAAAAAATAAAAAAAATTAACAAATGATTTTGCTCATTTGATTTTTTTGTTTCCATCTGAAGCCAGTAATGATAACACAACAAAACATCTAGTCAGGTATGATCATACCTGTGTAGGAATATGGAAAAATCTTACTGGAAAAATGTTCTTTTTCCAGTAAGATATTTTACGTAAGATTTTAAATATGAAAATATTTCTATTTCTTTTCTTTCTGCTTTACTTACATTTCCGACCACTGGTGAGTGGATGCCCCCTGTGGCAGTGTCCTTCATGTTTCTGTTTCCCTATAATTCATACAGGAAGTGCCAGTGAAGATACTGGATAAAAAAGCTAAAGAATTCTTTTGCAAAATAAACTCTAAAACTGGTGTTTTAGAGTTTATTATTTCAGTTTCTCATGAAGATTATACTATTATCCAAAGTAGCTACATACAATGGTGATTCTGAGAACCTTCAGACTTATCTTGGGAGTTCGGAAAAGTGTTTACAGCCTTTTAATTTTGCAACACTGTAAAGTTATAATTATTGTTCCTCTCATTTACCCATCAACCATTGTTTTCTGTTGTTATTTCTCCCTCTATGGTACACAATGCAAGTAGAGGGGAAGCATCCTATCAGGTCATATTAAGGTTCACACAAACCTTGGTGGCAGTGAGACTTCTTTGTCGTAATCACATTTCCAATGATTACATTTTGTGTTTTATGTGTTTTCATGTTTGTATTTTTGTAAATTACACACTCTGTCTTTAACTGAAACTTATCGGCTTCAGGTCTTGGCAGCTTGCAGTCTGGCTACACAAACTCTAAGCTATGTCTAGAGTCTCTGAGCCAACCGGAGGGGAGCGACAATCCTTGAGTATTAGTCCTGGATGGCCTTTCTGCTGTCTGGTGATGCAAGGAAGTGCACCTCATTATTAATGAAATAAATCAGTTTATGGGGAGAGGGGGTGTAGAATTTTTTTTCTTTTTTTACTTTAAATCATGTTATAACATTATTCTCTCATCAAAAACATACCAGTGTTGATTTGATTCTTCATGCGTGTTTAAGAAAACCTTGAATCTCCCATGGCAACCATTCCGGGGTGTCAAAATGCTTGATCCGCCTATTTTCTCAAAGCTCCTCCTTGGAGCTGCCGTCTCCAGCCAGGCTTCTGCCTCACAGAGCACCTCAGCTCCTCCAGACTAGCGGTAGCAGCAATTAGCAAACACCCGCTGGGCTCATCTTATGAACTACTTCTCAGTCAGTCTAACAGTCCTAAGAACGGTTGTATACAGCAAAATGGACTGTTGTGACAACATGCTAAGAGCAGAGTCTCAAAAAGAGCAGGAGCTTCTTAAAGAGACAGAGGTGCTAAATTACAAAGTCAATTTTTTTTAAAGTCATGTTTGATATATATACAGCATTTTTAAAGCCACTGAAGCTAACATCATTACTTGATTGTGCTAAAAGAAAATGACACTATGTCCCTGGAAAATACAAAACACCTCCTCTTTAATTTATGCATTTGTAAAGAAAAACCTAAAAATGTCTGTCTGTCTGTCTATTAGATGGCAGCAAGGTTTCCCACACATCTGTATCCACTTAGTTACCTATCACACCACCAGAGGGCGCCCTCCACTCCAATCTTCTTCTGTGACTTACTAGAAAACTTTTTGATGATTTCTTTAATTGATTTCAAAACAACCTATAAGCACTTATAGGCTGTTTTATAAGCAAGTAATTCACAACATGTAATCATGCTCCATTAGATGGTCTTTGTAACCTCTGCAGATGTTAGACCTACCAGAACTCCAGGCGTGAAAAGAAAGACGTGTCATGTAACATCCCCAGGCCCTGTGGAACAGAACAACCTGCACTAAATGTAACTCAACACTGAAGACTCGGTTTCCTGGCCGCCTCCTCGAGAAACGCCAAAGGTCTTTCGCTCTCTTTGTCCTTTCGAACAACAGAAACGTGTAATTTGTCAGGATTTCTATGAAACTCCACGTCTGGAGCAGAATGTTTCAGGACAAGCGCTGCTGTTCTCAAGACGGTTTGATCTGTTGAGGAACCCGTATCGTGTCCGGTTGGTTTGTGACACAATCGTATCGATCCTGTGGTCTTGTTTTACTCCTTTGTGCAGGAGGCTTCGATTTCCAAATAGAAAGAAAAGCTGGGCAATAAATTGATACAAGCAATTTATCGGTTTTGTGAATAGAAATAATTAGAACTTCAATTTTTAATTAATTTTGCTTCGAATTACTTCTGATTCTGATTCAGTGGCACCCCCAAGAAGGGGTAAAGGGGCCATGGCCCCCACTTGAAATCAGCTGCTCGAGAGGAAAGAAATGGTATTTACTGTGAGAATTAATACAGGCAGAGTTAAAAATGTGGGACACTTAATATCATTTTAAATCTAGAAAATACTCCATTGAGACACAGACCACACACTGTCAAGGGAAAACAAACTAAAAAAGATTTCACAAGGGCACCTTTTCTTGCCCAGAGAAAAAGGAGGACAAACCAGAACAAGGAAATAATGAAAATAAAAAATCCAGACAAAATAAAATAAATCAAAATTTGAGTTTGCCACCTGACAAAAATGAGAAGCATCTCAAGAGGTATGAATATTTTCTCCAAGGCGCTGAGTTTGCACACATTCCCAACTGACGGGCTTTCATCACCTTTAAAGTTCACGGTTCTGATTTATCTGCTGCTGAAAGCTACTGTGTCAAATGTCAAGAGGGACTCTGTGACGTGTAAAAACAAAACAAAAAAACAAAAAAAGCCACCCACAGCTTCCTGTCATTATTTTTAAGAAATTTCCAGAGATTAAAAAGATTAAGCTCCTCAGGCGTGGGCTCATACCTCATAATCGGCATCGGTTTTACTGCGCCGCTCGCTTCATTCCTGCAGGATGACTGAGCGTCAGGCCTGCTGACAGAAGGTTAAATATGTGACTGAGCGGGTCGGAGGAGTGGCACGCCGAGACCTCGAGGCTCCTTCAGGTGCTGCCATACTATATTCCTGAGAAAGAGCAAACCATTGTTTGTGAAACCGGCGACTAATCTGACTTCCATCGGAGGAGCTTCTTTTTTGAAAAAAAAAAAAAAAAGAGAGAACGAGAGAGAGATAGGGATTGAAGAGAAGGTTCTGTTACGCTCAGATGATTGTTTGTGGCAATGCATGATTATTTCAGATTGATAATGACAGAGGAAGCGTGTACTTCACCACACAGAGCGGGCTTTGTCGCTGCACAAAGCATTTATTATCCCATCATGGCAGACAGAAGACACAGTGGTCGCAGACCCCCCTTCCTGCGTAGGAAATGGGGAAGATGCTTAATAATTGCCAGGTAAATGGAAGCAACACTGCAGAACTTGATGCCCCACTAATGACAAGATGACATCTCAACCTAACTTTTCACATAACCTGTTTATGTCCGCGTGGGTCAAGAATATATTTCTCAGAAGGACACATTTTACAGACCTAACGGCAGTCGACTGGAAGGTTAAAATAATGAGTAACTTTAGAAAAATGGCAGCTTAGGTTGACGACATTCTGAAAAAATTTTAATTATACACTCACTAGAATGAAAATACTAGGATTTAGAATAATACATGCCTTTATCTCAACTCGCCTCGACTATTGCAAAGCTGGTGTCAGTCAGGCATCTGGCACGTCTTTATTTACATCTACATGCTCCTGCTAGCATGTAGCTTGTTTCTAGCCCGCTGCAGCTAAAAAGAAGCAATCAGATTACTTACCATAGCTATGCAGATGATACACAGGTTTTCATTATGATGTCACCAGGTGACTCCAAAACAATCCATGCCTTGAACAAAGGCTTAGAACAAATCAATGTGTGGACTTGTCATAACTTCCTCCAGCTGAATAGAAACAAAGATTAACTTATTATCTTTGGCCCTAGAGAGGAGCGATCTAGATACTTAGAATACTTAGAAAGTCCAGAGAAAACTTACTTATACTCATCTAGCAACCCAAAAGACCAGAGGATACTTCTATTTACTTACACTTATTTAGCAACCCAGAACCGGGATTAGAACAAACTTAGAATCCGGAAAACTACCGTAGCAATTATGTTTTAGACTCCTGCTCTTCCAACCCAGAAAAGGAATTAGACCAGAGGAGGCTTAATGAATAGGAGTATCTAGTTTATTTACTTTGGGTGAACATTATTAGACTACTTTTTAGATTCCTGTTCTTCCAACCCAGTCAGAGGATAGTTAGCAACCCTGAACAGGAGCACCTAGTTTATATACTTTAGATCAACATTAGATTCTTTTTCTTCTTCTGCTCTTTCCTTTGGTTTGTTATTTTGTTTGTATTTTCTTTTAATTCCTGTGAAACACTTTATATTGCCTTGTTGCTGAAAATGTGCTATATAAATAAAATTACCTTTACCTTCACCTCTAGAGTCAGCTCGCAGCTTCAGAAACGTGTGATCAGGACTGAAATCTGGGTGCAGTGATGGACTCAGATCTGAACCTTCAGAGTTGCAAAGTCGACCTTCTATAACCAGCAGAACATTTCCAGAAATAAAGGACTGACGTTTCAGGAAGATAGATAGATTATAAAGTTTCTCTGCTAGTTTATAAAGCACTGAACATCTTAGCACAAAAATACATTAAAGACCAGTTTATCAGGTTTGTCTGGGTTTTGATTATTTGACTCAGCTCCATTATTAATCTGTGTTCCTTTGTCTCTTTATTTGATTATCAGCCTTGTTTCTGTTTTTACTTTAGTTCTGTCCCTTCTGAGTTTATTATGTCTATCCCCCCGCCCCCTCCCTGTACCATTTTCTCTCTCTCTCTCCTCAGCCTTCCTTCTGCTCTCTCCCTTCACACCTGCATCCCATTTTAATCAACCGTCTGTTCCTTGTTCTAGTAATCAAGCTCCCCTGTATATATATGCAACTCATTCTCAGTCCCTCCTTGCTGGTTCCTCCTTTGAAATCCTGTTACTTTCCTGCTTCACCCTGCTGGCTTTTGTTCCTGGAGTCCTGTTTTTTTTCTTTTTCTTCTCTCCTCTGGCTCCACGAGTTCTCCAAGGTTTTTGTAAGTTTTGTTCTTCCTTTTTTAAAAATTCAACTGCAAACTCTACTTGCCACCTCTGCCTTTCTGCGTTTGGGTCTACCATCAAGCACCGCACAATTATGACACTGTTGTAGTCGTATCAACCTTTCACACCATTCAGGTCTTCTGCTTCTACTTTCTATCTGTTGTGACTTGCTGTTTTTAAATGTGCCGTATATACAAATGAATAGGTTTTGCATTTAGCTTTGACACCTGAACGAGGCATTGCTTCGAATTTCCAGAGTCAGAATAATAAAACCCTGAGATCCGACCAGAACACAAGAAGGAGTTTTGTTTTTGTTGCTTGAACTCAGTCATTTTACACCATGATATTTTGTGTACTGTATTTATAGAAAGCCTTATAAAGAGTATCAGTTGACACTCAAGGGAGAGACAGAACCAACTGATGGAAAACAGCAGGTTTTAGTTTCATAGCTGGGACGAGAGGTCAAGCTTGTGCTGATAAAATAGCAGATGTTCCTTGAGTTTTGTTCTTTATCTTGTCTAAAAAGGTTTAGACCACACTGTTGTGTAGCTTTCTTGGTGACGTTTGTGCCTTTAAAATGAGAACAACACTACGTGGATATCTAAATGAACCTTAATAGACATTTTTGTTAAATGTTATTTAAAGCATAACCTGATGGACCAATGTCTATTCCCAGTCTATCTATATCTCTTTCTCCTTTTCTCTCTCTCTGCAGGATCTGTTTCAGAGAAGCTTCCGGAACACGACTGTGAACATTGTCAGACTCCTCACACCCTCTCTGTGAACTTGATGAACTGCTGCCATTACGAATAGTGTGCTTTCACAGAGGCAGAACCACCAGACTGCTGTACAACCTTCTACCTCAAGCTGTTGAAGTTTTGACACGCACTCTATATTATTGCACATTTTGTTCCACCTATTTAATAGGTTTTCCACAAATCTGTTGAGAATTTCAGGGTTTTTCTGTGTAATTCTAAGTTATGCAATGAATAAATAGCTAAATGTACTTTTAGGAGTCTTTTTTTTTTCTCTCTCCAAAGCAATATGTTTTACGTTTACTTGAGCAATGATACCAGGAAGTAGTTAAACCAAATAAAGAACAAACATGTTTTAAACAAAAACGTTTGAGACATTGACATCTAATTTTAACGTGAGATTTTTCTTTTCTTTTTTTGTTGTTTGTTCCCACACAAGATTTGTTCTGTTATTTTCTATCTGCTGAGCCTGCTTGAGCCATTTTGAAGTTAAGTCTATAAAGTACTCAGAGGATGCTGTCACCATAAGTACTTTATTCTGTTATAGCATGTTAGCATATGTTTTAGGTTGAAGATGGTTGATTTGAAAAAGTTTCTTCTGCCTGAATTTTTGTAATTATGTTAGTGTTTATTTAATTCCATAAATAGATAATAAATCAGATGGACATTAAGAAACTGTTACTTAGAACGTAAGTAGCCTTTTTACAAAATACTTTTTTTCTCTTACTTGAATCATTCTTAAACAGCTGCCTTTTACTATTCAGTAAAGTAAAAGTATGCTAAACTATTTAGCATACTTTTACTTGGATAAAAATATGCTAAAGTAATGCTTCTCTTATTTGAATACAATCTTTGGCATAATGACAGACAGTAGAATAATGAATTATTTATAAATTGCTGTACTTGCAACTTGTTAACTGCCAAACTATAATGAGAAAATGAAGCAAAAAAAAAAAACAAAAAAAAAAACGAGCCTCTGTTGTTGCCAAATTTAGTTACCTAAAAACAAGGGGGGAAAGTATATCTTTTTGCTTTTTAGTCCCTCGCTGGTTGCCGTAGTGCCGTCGCTCGGTTGCCAGGAGACGACTGGAGACGTTTGAGGCGCAGCGACGATGGAGAAGTATGAGAAAATCAAAGTTGTTGGGAGAGGAGCTTTCGGGTAAACTCCGCTCTTTCACACACCTTAACATTGCTTCGCGTTATAAACTTTTGTCTGCCTGAAACAACGGGGCTGTCCGGAGTTTATTAAGAGAGCCAGAAGTCGGTAAAGGTCCACTTTTTTCCTTCAAATCCAACGGAATGTCTGTCTTCTGCTGAGAGGAAAAAGAGGGAGGAGATAACGGAGCGTCCGGACATTAAGAAAAAAGTGAATTTTAGTAAGCAGCCGTGATGAAACATGGCTGTCTTTAGTTATAAAGACAGACATAATTATATAGGGATTTAAAACTGCTGTTATGCATGTGGAAAAGTATTCACACCCCGCTGTTTGAGGGTACAACACAAAGTACAACATAATTAGTCATTAAAAGCAAATGACGTGTTTGTTTTATTATTATTTTCCACAGAATACATTCAGAATTACCCCATTTACTCACAAATGAAGTCCCAGAACAACCAGAAAGGGACACAACAACGGCAATATCTTAAGCTGTCAAAAGTTCATCCAACACTGTTGAATCGGTTGAAAATGGAGATTGTTGCATAAAACATACCAATTCATGGGCCAGGGAAGGACCAAGACAGGAAGGAATTTGGTTGTCATGAGAACAGCAGGCGTGGCGGAAGAGATGCAAAACGCTTAGAGCTAACACTCCACATATTATTGGTGGCGGTAGCATCATGAACTAGCGAAGCATTTCATCAGTAGTAACAGATATTGATCAGAGTTTATAGACTGAGTTAAATACAGGGCAAACCTGGACAAACTGGAATGGTTTCGTTCAAAGAACAGCCCAGTCAAAGTAAATACAGTATAAGTACATATATGGTCTCCATATAACTGAGTTGAACTTGAGTTAGTTAGTGAACTGGCAAAAATGGTCCCTTTGTGTGTAATTTTTGCATTAACCAATTAATAATTGGACAGCAAATGTGCTTGATGGGGGATTTTGGTTTTCACAGAATTTGAAGCAGGTGAAGTTAAAACTTTAGGAGTTCTGGATAGAATATGTTTGCATATTTAATTTTTTTCAAAATCTTAAATGCAAAATGTATCTATTTTTTGGCTTAGTTACTGCTCTGAGTGTGATGTTCTTTCAGGAAATGGGCTTCTTTTTTGGGTTTGTATTCTCCATTTAACAATTAATTGGTTACAAAATTTGTAGTAAGTTATTTCAATAATTGATTAATCATGATTAATTCAATTAATCATTTCAGCCGTACAAAAAAACCCTCAATAGCTGGTATAACAGCAAAATCTGGTTCTACAAACTCACTCAGTCGAGGTCGACATGCACTTTTCCGGTCGTTTGATAAAATACTTTAAAGATTATATTTCCCTTTCACTTAATATTTTTTGCTACAATTTTGCAATGCATTGCAATTACATTTGCAATGCAAAATTATCCAAAGATGGATTTGAAATACTTAAAGTTAAGTCAAATTTCAAATATTTAATCTCGTAGCAGATGTGTGCAAAACGTTTTTCTAACCCAGTTAAAGATTCCGAATTTACATTGGAAATCTTAGTTCAGAAAAAAACCCAACAACAATTGAGTAACTAATGACTCCATGATAACAAAGAGAAACTAACCCCATTTTCTTTCTAAGTGAGATGCATCTGCTTCAGCTACATTCAGTCCCAATGATTTCACTAAAACTGAGCTGCCACAAATCATCCCCCCCTTCTTCTTTCCTTTTTGTTTATTTTTTTGTTTTTGAGGACATCTTTCTCATGTCTTCTGGTCGGTCAGGATCGTCCACCTGTGCCGCAGGCGCAGCGATGGGGCCTTCGTCATCCTGAAGGAGATCCCGGTTGAGCAGATGTCACGGGACGAACGCTTGGCGGCCCAGAACGAGTGTCAGGTGCTCAAGCTGCTCAACCACCCAAACATCATCGAGTACTATGAGAACTTCCTGGAGGACAAGGCCCTGATGATAGCCATGGAGTACGCACCAGGTTGGCTCGCTGCCGGATCCGGTTACCGCGCTCTTTTGTCTGAGCAAACCAGTTTACTTTTCCCATGCCTTAGGGTTCCACACACAGACCACTTGAGTGCATCTTAACATCTAAGTCTGTGTGAAGTAGGTGTTTTGCAGGACTGTGTAATAAGGAAAATTACATAGCTTTGCACCGGTGATTCCACATTTCTTTGCCGTAACTAGCTTCTTTACCCCCTGAAATCATCAGATTAACAGCTTAAACTGTCTTCATTTTCAGACTAAGAGAAAAAAAAAAGCTTTGAATACGCATTAAAAAA
Organism: Alfaro cultratus; assembly: GCA_903066825.1. Lineage (NCBI taxonomy): Eukaryota > Metazoa > Chordata > Actinopteri > Cyprinodontiformes > Poeciliidae > Alfaro > Alfaro cultratus. Next base: position 33,457 of record CAEFZX010008364.1, read on the forward strand.
TGTTTTATAATCTTTCTTAGCAGTTAAATCACTTGATTGGGATTTTTAATGTTGGTCTTTCATATATTAGCTTGTCAATGTGTGTTTCTTTTAATTCTGTTAAATAGAGTAAATAAGCAGATTATATGTCATTACAAAGGATGAATATGACATATTAAATATTGTGGATATAAAGTATAATGGATATAAAGTATTTTATATCCACTGTAAGATATGGTGGAAGATCATCTGATGCTGCGGACTTGATTATTTGCTCAGATCCTGAGTAGTTTACTGTCCAAGTTGTGGTTTGTTCAACACTTTGGCCTGTTTTGAGCCCCAAACCCTTGTGAAAATTTAGGCCAATTTGGATATCAGACATTAATATTCTTGTTACGCCTGATAACTTGCCAATAAAAAAAAATTTAAAAAAGTTTTTTGATAAAATGGTGGTTTTTTGGCCGTGTCTAAATGGACACATTTCTCAAAACTGCGACGGAAACACTTTTTTCACACCCCATGAGTTATGTGATCAACAGTCAGCAGTGAAGTGGTAGTGAAAATGCCGAAGAAAAAGACAGGAAGTGGTAGGAGAACGAGGGTTTGTTTCTCATTCAATGGAAACACCACAATTTTGAAATTTGTGGTTTTTCGACATTAGAGGAATATCAACAATCATTTGCACACACTGGTAATAGAATCAGAGCTACTGAGGACTACAAAACACCATGTGACCGACCTCCTTCACTCCCCCTCCAGAAACAAACGGCAACAAGATGGAAATAAAAATTGGTTGTTAATATCGGCCCAGTTTTATTTATCACACCAAGACCAATATGCTAAAAAATGACTAATATCGGCCCATACCGATGTCAGTGCATCGATATATTGTGCATCTCCACCAAAACACTCCAATATAAATGTGATAGATAAGTGAGAGTCATTAGGATATGACAGCTTGTTTCTAAGCTGTTAATGGTTGATTCCTCCTAGTATTTTCTCAACTTGTTGGTTTTATTTTGTAGTTTCCTCTCATTTCTATTGCAACATACTTCTCTGATGGGTGAAAGTTCAAATCTCTTTTGTAATTGGAGTTATAAAAGTAAAAATGCTTTAGCACTGCAGTCAAAGAGACAATTATAGCTCAGTTAAAGTGCCAGATATTCATGTTCTAGATTCTATTTCCTCTTAAGCTGACATTAAGGCTTCCTTCTCATTATGAAAAAGAACCCTGTTCTGTTCTTATTGTCTGATTTGATTTGATATCCCTGTCTCTCATACTGCAACAACATTTCACCTCTACGGTGTGAATGATGCGTTTCCTTCGTTCCCCTTCAGGTGGGACGCTGGCTGAATACATCCAGAAGCGCTGTAACTCCCTCCTGGACGAGGACACCATCCTCCACTTCTTTGTGCAGATCTTGCTCGCTCTCTACCACGTTCACAACAAACTGATTCTGCACCGCGACCTCAAGACTCAGAACATTCTGCTGGACAAGCACCAGATGATCGTCAAAATCGGAGACTTCGGCATCTCGAAGATCCTCGTCAGCAAGAGCAAGGCGTACACGGTGATCAGATCTTTTCTCCTGGTTTAAGAATGTAAATGAATGAATGAATCAATCCAGTTTATTTGTCTACCATATTTCAGTAACAAGGCAGTTCAAATTGCTTTACATCAATTTCATAAAAACATCATACGGTCACCAATTGTGAAACCAGTAACACATTTTACATTTTGTCAATTGCTGTCATTAAAATCATCAATACGCATCAAATATGTTGGTCAATGTTCCAATTATTATGGTTCAAAAGCAACTCTGATCATTTAATTTAATCTAACTTAATCATTAAGCGCTGTTCCCAAATAGTCTGGAAAAGTCTGGAATTTGTTGTAGACATTTCCTGTCTGTCTGCCTGTCTGTTTGGCCATCCATCCATCCATCCATCCATCCATCCATCCATCCATCCATCCATCCATCCATCCATCCATCCATCCATCCATCTTACAAATTTGCTGTAACCTTGTACCTTGTGTTTTATGAACGTTGACTGAATGCTGTCTGAGTTTGGGAAACTTTTATATAAATAATATGTATGAAGGCTGGTCGAATGTGTTAGTTGATCCCTACCGCCGCTAACAGTGGCTGTTCTGCGTGTGTGTGTGTGTGTGTGCAGGTGGTGGGAACTCCCTGTTACATCTCCCCAGAGCTGTGTGAGGGAAAGCCATACAACCAGAAGAGCGACATCTGGGCTCTGGGCTGCGTCCTGTATGAGCTGGCCAGCCTAAAGAGAGCTTTTGAGGCGGCTGTAGGAAAACAATCCTTCATTCTGCTTTTCTTCTGGCTTATGTAGTCACAATAATCCTACTGCTTTATAATACTTTAATACAGAAACTCCTAGTGTTCGGAAAGGACAGGAATCGCTCCTAACCAACAGGACTGCTACTCTTTTCCAACTGTACACAGCAGTTGGTCTCGCTTTCATTATTGAAATGTTTCATTAAAGCTCAGATCTGTCTTCATCTAAGCCCTGTTTTCTTTTTTTTTTTTCCCTTCCAGAATCTTCCCGCCCTCGTCCTGAAGATCATGAGTGGAACCTTCGCTCCAATATCGGACCGCTACAGCCCAGAACTCCGGCAGCTCATCCTCAACATGCTCAACCTGGACCCATCCAAACGGCCCCAGCTCAATGAAATCATGGCTTTGCCCATCTGCATCCGGCCGCTGCTTAATCTCTACACAGACATAGGCAATGTGAAAATGCGCCGGTACGCAACGGACAAATGATTAAAGTAATTGCATTGATTTGTGACAAAGACTCCTGAGTTTGTTTTTTTTTCTTCCAGGATTGAGAAACCGCTGTCGACCGTTCAGCCGCGAGGCAGACCAGGAGGGAGAGTTCCTGCTAACCGGACCAGAGGTTATATTAGACTTCGCGTAGGCCGGCTTTCACTCTGTGATTCTTATCATTCCTGTTTTTTTGTTCTTGCCGTTAAGCAGACTCATCTTCGGGTTTGGGATCAGGAAAGGTGCATTCTCTCCCGCTGTCCTCCGTTTATACCTGGGGAAGTGGGATAACGGCGCCTCTCCGGCTGCCGATGCTGAACACCGAAGTGCTTCAGGTCTCACTGGGCAGGACTCAGAAGATGGGAGTCACCAAGTCCGGTCGCCTGATTACCTGGGAGGTAAAACACCATTTTCACACTTCCCTCACATCCTAAAGGGACAAAATGCTTCACAGAAAATCCTCTGGTCAGATTTTTTCCCCCTACATTTTCCTTTACTTTAAACCCTCCTGTTTTTCCTCTGACGGTACCTTTAGGGTGGTTGTCCTGCTGGACGGTGAATCCTTCGCTTCAGTCTCGAGCTCCTCTCAGTGATCCGACTGCCATCTGCAGGAATACTCCGATTTGAAACGACCAATCAGGGGCAGGAGGAGGTTCTTAGCTCTGTCAATCATGTTTGTGTACGCTGCTCAAGATTGCCAATTAGCTACTCAGTGTGATAATGGTGGAGAAAAAATTTAGGAAAATCGTTTGTCTGCCATCAGCAGTGGCCATGCTAACAAGACGTAGCTTTAGCAGAGAGCGAAGGGGAGGCTGTGATCAGCTCGTTACAGCAGCAAGATTGACAGCGCTAAGATCTTCCCCCTGGCTCTGATTGGCTGTTACTGTCAGAGTGATATATTTCTGCAAATGGAATAGAAGGACAAGGAGGAGCCAGAGGAGCAACAGTTTTAAAAATATGTAAAAAAAACCCATGTTTTTAAAAAAAATATAAGTTACCTACTGCAGCAATGAAGCAACACCTAAGTAGGACCAAAATATTCCAGACAATGCGTGATGGCGTGCGTGGCTCTGTGTGTGACCTGGTTCCAGGCTCTCTCCGTTGTGTCTGGAGAGGCCAGCCTTCCAGGCCTGGTGGATCAGATGCAGCCGCTGTTCATTTCCCGTTTCCTCGAGGGTCAGTCAGGGGTCACCATCAAGTCGGTGTCCTGTGGTGATCTGTTCACCACCTGCATGACAGGTGGGTCAGCTCTTTTTGCTTTGAACCCAACAGAGAAACTAAAGGAAACGGATGATTGGGTTGTGGTCTCTTAACCTCTCATGCTGCAGGAAGTACTCCATTAAAAACTGAGGCACAAACTGGAGGGGATTAAAAACTCTTTTCTCTGCCCCCCTACGCCCCACCCCCCTTTTTATTCATTATATTTTATTAGAGTGACACAGATAAACATTTCCTAAAAAGGGATTATGAGAATGCTGTTGGTCTGTGCAATAGTTCATGCCAGCTCATCAACTAAAAGTGCCGTTAATCTCCGGTTTTTATTTTCCCTTTGCAGACAGGGGTATTATCATGACATTTGGAAGCGGAAGCAATGGCTGTCTGGGACATGGCAACTTTAATGATGTAACACAGGTACGCCTTCACATTTCTGTCCACATAGTCGTTCAAATGCATTAGAAAAATCATTTATCACTAAGTGAAACACTCTAGATCCTGAGTGTCAAAGGCAATCAAATCAAAAGTACTAACTTGCCAAAAACTGCAACTTTTTTAAGAACAAATGCAACAAAAAAATGTCAGGTTTTTTTTACCTCTTCAACAACAAACTAAGCATGTAACATTTTGATAAAACAAAGTCGTCCAATTTTTTGTAAATTTCAACTAAATCTTGAACCAAAACCTTAAAAAGAAGTTTTGCATTTTTTTCTCATTAAAAAAAAGGCATCCACTTTGTAAATTCTTTGGGACTCATTTGGAGAAAACCCCCCCCAAAACAGTCTATTCTCAGAACAAAAACATAATTTGGGTAACTCTGAAAACACCTGCTGTATTTGTTCAAGTTCTTTCAATTTACTAGATTCAGATTTGGGTGTGTTAAAGTCTGCCTTAGATTAGAAGTCACTGGTTGAATGTGGTTAAATTTACTATGCAATTTTTAAAAATTCTTAAAGGCTGGCTATTAAAAGATGAACATTTTTGTTGTGCATAACTTTTTTTGTCTCTTAGAATGTAGTCTTAATAAAATAATTAATATTTCTGTCAACCACTCACCTTTGCTGGGAGTCCAGATTTGTCAGATTCTGAAATTGCAGTCAGGGTTAATAGAAAGTCCATTTAGGGGCTGGAAATGGCCCCCAGGCTGCAGTTTGGACACATTAATTACACACAGATGGATGTTTGAAAGCCTTTATTCCTGTTAATAATAATTATGTTGATTTTCCACTTATATCTAATGAAAATATAACACTTAATATAACATGGAATATCACATCACACCATTAAAAAAGACATTTGTAATAGAGAAATATGTTTAGTACCCGGGCAACGGTCGTTTTCTAATGGTAATTTTAATCTAACAAGCTTCCTCTGAACATGTATTCTAATTTATTGAATATGACTGTAAATCATTAATTGTTCCCTGATTTCAGCTGCTTTTTTCTTCTTATGACAATAAAACTTTAAACACTCCACTGGGGAGTCAGATATAGTATACAGTATACACATATAGAGTATTAGAAAAGTAAAAGTCTTTTCAACTTAGATTGTAACATTTTACACCCATTTTATTGACAAGTTTCACCTCAAGCTCACCTATTCACACTCGATTTCACTTCGTTACTCTACATCCAGACTCAATACATTCCGTTTGCTTCAATTTACCACTTTGCTTGAGCTTCTTCTACACATCAACTCAATCATTCACCATGCAGCATGTGAAACCTGCATCATCTCTTCTTGTGTTTGTGTGCGCAGCCTAAGATTGTGGAGGCTCTCCTGGGCTACGAGTTGGTCCAGGTGTCCTGCGGAGCTTCTCATGTCGTCGCTGTGACCAATGAAAGGGAGGTGTTTGCTTGGGGAAGAGGAGACAACGGTACAACAAACAAACCACTTGTGTTTTTTTTTTTAAGGTTGTTTGAACACCAGTGATTTACGACGACGGCGTGATTGTTGGCTCTCTGTCCTGAAGGTCGCCTCGGCCTGGGCACCCAGGACACACACAACAGTCCCCAGCAGGTGTGTCTGCCTGCAGAGTTCGAGGCTCAGAAGGTGGTGTGTGGCGTGGATTGCTCCATGGTTATCAGCATGCGGTGCAGCATAATGGCATGTGGAAGCAACAGGTTGGTGCTCTGCCTCCCTGACCCGAACAATGACTTGCTAGTTTTACACCCTGCAGACTTGTGTTTATGTTATGAGTGTATGTGGGATGGCGATGGATTAAAGGTTTAAAGAAATAGTTCATCTGTGTATAACCTGCGAGACGGCATTCTCCAAAACTCTTTCTGCTGACAGGATGTAGATATGTGTGTTAGTAATGAGGAGTGAGAGCGAGGTCTGGTGTAACTTGTTACGTCTTAAGTATGTGTTTAATGTCTATGTTTAATAATTACTGTGAGTGTTTTATGATTTTTGGACATTTGTTGTGTGTTTAAATGCTGATTTAACCATGGATCAGATATAGACAATGAAAATGCTCAATTCTGATATTTTTTTTTTTGCTCAAATCCAATATGTTTTATTTATTTTTATTTTTTATTTTTTTTTTGCATGGTTGCTTATCCCTTTTATTCGTCAATTATGATACTTTATGTCAGGATTTTTTTTCAAACTCTTTTAAAAAAATTTTTAAAGCATAAAAAAAGAAAAAAAAAGATGGCAAACATTTTTGTAAAATAAAAAAAAATAAATAAATAATAAT